>OAMR01001024.1:27126-40721 GCA_900205405.1 Echinochloa crus-galli
GCATTTAATGCCGCACCCACCGGATGCCGAAGTCAAAGGGCAAGGCTCCAACCACTCCACGTCGCTGACATCGTCAGGCCACAGTGCCGCCTGCGACGAGCACTGTGCCTACGCCTCGCCTCTGCACGAACTAGCGCAAGTCATTCCACCGCACTATTTCACCTGCTCCCGTCCTCGCCCTGCCACGAAGCCCAACGAATACGCGTGGGGCGCCCTCGAGCGGCGTACGTATGGCAACCGCGCGAAAGACCGGGCGCAGGCACGCCACGTCGGGTCACCTCTGCCAACTGCAGCCACGGGACCGCCTGCCCCTGGCACCGCGAGCCCTGTGCGGATAGCAGACGCCGTCACCCGCCACTATTTCACCCACTCCCGTCCTCTCCCCGTCGCCAAGCCCCCGGATGGGCACGGGGAACCCTCGAACGGGCGTACGGACGACGACCAAACGCAGACCCCAGCCTGGCGCAGCCCCGCGATGATGCACGCCGGGTCAAATCCACCAACTCCCGGCCATCGCGAGGTAAGGCGTGCACGCCGCGCCCTGTGCTCAACAGGGGCCACCATCCCGACCCCTGTACTGCCAACTCTTGTCCTTCCCCGCTGCCAAGCCCACGAATGAGCATGGGGAACCCTCAATCAAGTGTACGGACGACGACCAGGCACCGGCCAGAAGCCTCGCTACCCCTCGAAACCGCTCTAGGACAAGCACAGAGACGACCATGACGCCCGTAGAAGACCAAGCTCGCCATAAATCTCCACGCACGGCCAAGGACGGCGCCACTCCCTCCCGAACGCCCGCCTGTAGCATATACTGTGTCGGTACCAGTAGGCCTCCCTCCTTCCTTGGATTATAAAAGAGGAGGAGGGCACCCTTTGTAGGAGAGGAGACTCAGACGACGAACACTCACCCGATCACCACCACGATATTGGCACTTTGCCTCAATCACTCCACGCTTCCAGGGACTTGGATACTCCATCTCCTCTCCCACCTTGCTTGTAGCCCCCCACTGCAAGCACCCCGGTGCAAGATAGTACAGTGCCGCGAGCACACTCTGCTGGACGTACGGCCCCGCGACCGGAACCAGGATAAACCTCCGTGTCATTTGTGCTAGCTCTCGCATCAACCGTCAAGGGGACGGGCCACAGCGCATTCTGTGTGGCGCTAAGGCTGGGCGACCAATCTCAGCACCGATAGTGGCGCGCCAAGTAGGGGGAGCGCTGTGATCGACTCGCTTCGCCCGAGCAAATCCCCCTTGACGGCAGGTCGTTCCAAGACCATGCCGCCGCGATTCGCCACGGGGTCCCCCGCCTGCTTCCGCGCGGGTTCCGGATCACGTTCGGGAGTCTGGAGTTCGAAGCGACCGGTGAGGGTCCCCTCATGCGGCTCGTCTCCAGGATGCCCAATGTAACGACCTTCACCCTCAGGACACGTCGCGGGCTGCACAAGCTGCAGATTCGCGTAGAGCGGCGTGTCGCCCTGCGCATCGTCCTCCCCGATTGGGACGCGCACCTGTTTCTATGACCTGTTGCCGCAGAGCGGGAGACCGCACCCCTGCCTGCAGCTCCCGCGCAACGGGAAGCCGCGGTCGATGACCAACGCGGCCGCGAGCTACTCCGCGGCAATCAGTACAAGACTGAGCGCGCGCGGGGATTCGCCAAGTCACCAGCTGAGAACCATCAGCGCCCTCCGCATTTCCTTGCCGGACGGACCACGGTCCGGAGCCAGCGACGAGGAAAGCGTGCGTGGCCAGGAGCACCCAAGCCTGGACTACTCCGAGCTGCGCGACCGTGAAGGTTTCACTTCCTTCCAGGCCGCCGCGGACTTCTGCCTCACGTGCTCCGACGATTCCAGTGAAGGGGAATACGACCACACACAGGAATGCTTCGTCCTCGACAGCGAAGTAGAGTCCGTGAATGAGGGAGAAGAAACACGCGACCAGGCTGAGCACGACGAGCCGCCACCAGCACCTGCTGAGCCATCGGGCGAAGCTGAGCTCGCGCAAGCGCAACTTGCGCAAGTGCAAGAGCTGGAAACGAGGCTCCAACAGGAGCGCCAGCAGGTGCAGGAGCTGCGCGCGGCGCTAGAGGCCCACCAGCCCAAGCGCGGCGAACGCGCGCGTGCCACCGGGCGCGTCGCACGGGCGCGTATCATGAACGACGACAATAACGCCAGTCCTGCCCTGCCACCGCGAGCGAGCCAGAAGCTCATCGCCGCGGAAACTCTGATGCGGGCCATGCCCGAACCATCGACGCCAGAGGCACGCGACATGCAGCGCCAGGTGCAGACCCTTGTTGAGGAAGCCGCTGTCCAGCAGGCAGAGAGTTCCACCTCCCGCATGCGCCATCAGGCTTCAATGGCCAGAGGGAGCAAGCGGGATGGGGAACAGTCCGTCCACACGCTGCCCAGGGGTGCGTGGACACCTCACCATCCAACGAACGACGGCAAGGCGCTCGTGGCTGATGGCCACGTGACGAGGAGGTCTGCGAAGGACCGACTCGTGGACACGCGAGGCGCAGCCAACGATGGCGATGCACGCAACGTCTTGAACCAAAAGAGGTAAGAGACGGCCCATCCACGACGCGGGCACCCCCGACGAGGGGGGCGTTACGATAGCGAGGAGGACAAGAGCCCGACGCCGAAACCTCCGGGAACTCCCGTGTTCAGCCGGAAGATCCGCTCGGCCGCTATCCCCTCTCGATTTCGGCAGCCAGCTACCATCGCCAAGTACTCGGGCGAGACCAATCCCGGCTCAACGACTACCGCTTGGCTTGCCAGTTGGGCGGAGCCACCGACGACGCCATGATCATCCGCAACCTTCCGCTTCATCTCGCAGACTCGGCACATGGCTCGAACACCTACCCGCGAACCAGATCCACGACTGGGACGACCTGGTCGAGATATTCGTGGGTAACTTCCAGGGCACGTACGTACGGCCCGGGAACTCCTGGGACTTACGCGGGTGCCGGCAGGCAGCCGGTGAGCCGCTGAGGGACTTCATCCGCCGCTTCTCCAAGCGCTGCACCGAGCTCCCGAGCGTGGGTGATTCCGAGATCATCCATGCCTTCCTAGAAGACACAACCAGTCGAGAGCTGGTGCGCGAGCTGGGGCGAAACCACCCCTCCAGCGTCAGCGTGCTGTTCGACATCGCCACCAACTTCGCCTCAGGAGAAGAGGCGGTCGGGGCAATTTTCGACGGCAAGACCAAGTGGAAGCGCGTGGAAGAACCGCCCGCAGAGGGCAGCAAGCCCAGGGGGAGGGCGAAGAAGCAGAAACGAGGCGGCAAGGGCAAAAAGCCCCGACAATCTGCACGACAGCAGAAGGACGAGGACTCCGACAAGACCCTCGTAGCCGAGCGAGGCCGCAAGGGCCCTCGAGGCCCTCCTCAGGGCGGAGGCCTGTTCGACGAGATGCTGAAGAAGTCGTGCCCGTACCACAAGGGCCCTGTCACTCACACCCTCGAATAGTGTGAGTTGATCAAGGGTTACTACAAGCGCACCTCCGCGAAGGGGGACGGCCCGAGAAAGGATGCGGGTGACGACAGCGACGACGGATTCCCCCATGTGGAGAACGTTTTCTTCATCGCTGGGGGGCCCACGGCGAACATGACGTCGCGGGAGCAGAGGCATGAACGTCGAGAAGTCTTGTCCGTCCACCCCACGACGCCAACTTACCTCGCCTGGCCAGACGAGACCATCTCCTTCGGCCGCGAGGACCACCCGGACTATGTCCCGAACCCAAGGCGTTACCCCCTCGTTGTCGACCCCATCATTGGCAACACGCGGTTCTCCAAGGTGCTGATGGACGGGGGCAGCAGCCTCAACATCCTCTACGTCCACACCCTTGAGCTCATGGGCATCGGCACAAACCAGCTGAGGCCTAGCAAGGCGCCGTTCCACGGCATCGCGCCGGGGAAGCGGGTCCAGCCCCTTGGGCAAATTGATCTGCCCGTCTGCTTTGGCACTCCAGACAACTTCTGGAGAGAGACCCTCACCTTCGAGGTGGTGGGGTTCCCTGGGGCCTACCACGCTGTTGGCACTTCTTACGATCCAATATCAGAATTGGGGAATCCCGGTACTAGATGCAAGGAGTGTTCAGTGGTTTTCCTTATGGCTTAGTAAAATATATAAATATTCTACAAGCGCACAGAATCACCACTGTAGCACTTCACCAGGGAGTATCCCGAGGTATCGTAATTTATATTTCCGCAGGGAAGCTTTGGCAAGACTACTAGTGAACAGATATTCGAGACTATCAGAGGAGGGTACACGACTAAACAAGACAGGGGATAAACGGTATTTGGATAGGAGTGGATATACCGGACACACAGCTCAAGGGGTACTCGGGTAAATGAGAGAAGGTATACATAGTTGGGAGGACAACGAGAAGAGATAAAGGATTCCTGGGTACTCTATCTATCTAGGCCAAGTGGTTAGAGATACAGCGGCGAAAGAGCCAGCACTAAAAGGTCCGGAATAAGTCTACTGTCTACAGAAAGGGATGAGAAGGGGTGCCGGTTACCCTAAACCTTGGGTCCTAGGACACCGGAACTAACGTGATGGGCTACGAAGACCGAGAGGGCTGTCACCACCTCACGGCTACCACCTCCGTTGCGACGGGCAGAAACTAAGGCTACTGACAAGTCTAGGAACCACTCCTACATAGATCAATAACTACTTACTCCGCTAGCAGAAGCAAGCACCCTCATTACTACTCTTGGTGACAAAACCACTCCTACACAGATCAATAACTACTCACTCCGCTAGTAGAAGCAAGCACCCTCGTTACTACTCTTGGTGACAATTCACCTCAAGTACTAAGCAAGAACGAAGAACCAATAGAGACAGAGACTTAAGCAAGAACTAGAAGCACTATGAACTAGAACCAACTATAGTCTAAACACAATATAGAAGCAACTAGACTAAAGTAGAAGAAACTATATAAGGCACAAGTAGAACAAAGTAGATACTATATTGATAACTCGAATGTCATACAAAAGAAAAGGTAAAAGATACAAGAGCTAATACCAGAGCTTCTGAAGACGACTCCGGAACCTCCGAGGCACAGCTCGACTCGACTCTAACTCCCAACTAAACTATCCTAACTCTTCTAGAATGAAGTGGAAGAGCTCCTTGGCTTGAGTGTGTGTCAAATGAGCAGCCTTGGTCTTCCTTTTATAGCACTTCCAAGGTCGGTTTGGCAGGTAGGGTACCGGCCAAGGTAGCTGGAGGCGGTTTCCGGCCGTTTCGGCCAGGGGGGCCAGTTCGGCCGAAGCCTCCTGTTCGGCCGAACGGAGGATCCACCGCCTTGGCCTCCTACCTGCAAGATGCACCCCTTGGAGTCAGTTTGGGACTTGGAGGCGGTTCGGCCGAACCGCCTGTTCGGCCGACCGGGCCCAGTGGCCCAAGCCCGCTCCCCTGCGCCGCCTTTGGTGCTTGGACCTCCTGGGCCGGCCTTCTGTTGCTTGGATCTTGTTCTGTGGGCCCAGAAGTGATGTGGCACGGCTCGGGTTGAGTTGGCGGCAGTCCGCGTGGCTTGCACAGTCACCGATGACTTGGCGATGACGTGGACGACTCTCGGTGGCCTGTATGGCTAAGGGGGATAACCGGCCGAACATGTCGTTCGGCCGTTTCTGTCATTTCCGACCCTATAGCACGTGTTTCGTGATATTGTACCTGCAATCATGACACTCACCAAAATCGTGGAACTTTATTAGAAATAAAACCTAAGTGCAAGGAATGTTGCATAGTCTCTCATTTTATCCCGAGTATTGGTGGTCGAATTTGGGTTGTAACGACCGCCAACAGGCCTTCGCACGACTCTCCTCAATAGAGAAGAACGATCCTCCAGCAGCACCATCCAGGTACTCACGGGTAGAGGCTCTCAGCCCGTGATAGAAAGTTTGAATGATAAACCAGCTCTGCATACCATGGTCCTGGAGGCAATCCCATGCCTCTGGGACTGTTTCATCTCTTAACTGCTGGAAACTAGCAATTTTGTTCCGGAGGGCGTTGGTTTTCCCAACCGGAAAGAATTTTAGCAGAAAAGTGCTAGTGCATTTGTCCCAGGAATCTATAGCCTCGCGGTTAGCATAAAGCCATTGCTTCGCCTTGCCTAATAATGAGAATGGGAATAAACGAAGGCGAATGGCATCGGTACTTACTCCGCGGATGGTGAAGGTGTTGCCGATCTCCAGGAAATGTTGGAGATGGGCATTGGCATCTTCATGTGGCTTGCCGCAGAACGGACTAGCCTGAACCATGTTGATGAGGGCTGGCTTGAGCTCGAAGTTGCCATCTCCGACTGGCGGAGCTGGTCCGACACGTACGTTCTCGCTCGATGGACCGGAGAACTCACGGATCGTCTTGCTGGCCATCCTCGATGTAGCCTGGTCGACGACGGGAAAGACTGGGTTCGTCGGAAGGAGTTGCTTCTGAGGAGGCACAACACGGGGTCGTACTTTCCTCAGGGTTCTTTGAGGGGGGGGTGTATGTCACACCCGGCCCAGTTTGTATGGCCCAGTAGTGGCCCATGAGTGCGGGATGCACGTGTTTAGTGCCACCTTGCTAGTTTAGCAAGGGTGGAGGCAACTTATAAGCCTTTGTCTTCCAGCCATAGCACCTTCGGGTTAACCCTTTTACACGAAGCGAGGACGAAAGTGTAAGCAGGGTGCTATGTGTACGCGTGCGTGCCCCTCGGAAGGGCTGTGCGGGGCGGCTCGTGGAAGGCGGGGTGTTACAGCTATCTTTTATTCCCTTTTTTTTGTCATGCCTTTTTGGCATGCTTTTCTTTTGATCATATTTTTGTCATGTCTTTTGACATGCTTTTCTTTTTCTCATATTTTTTCCATGCCACTTGGCATGCTTTTCTTTTTCTTTTGCATAGCCCATGCCTCTACTTCACAGATTTTGAGAGAGGGAATCAAAGAACATGAAACTTTATTTTATGTGATGGATGATGGCATGATTTTTGCTAACTCCCAAGAGGTATCGTAATTTATATTTCCGCAGGGAAGCTTTGGCAAGACTACTAGTGAACAGATATTCGAGACTATTAGAGAAGGGTACACGACTAAACAAGACAGGGGATAAACGGTATTTGGATAGGAGTGGATATACCGGACACACAGCTTAAGGGGTACTCGGGTAAATGAGAGAAGGTATAGATAGTTGGGAGGACAACGAGAAGAGATAAAGGATTCCTGGGTACTCTATCTATCTAGGCCAAGTGGTTAGAGATACAGCGGTGTAACACCCCGCCCTCCAAAGCTGCCTCGCACAGCCCTCCTCTGATACCATTTGTAACACCCCGCCCTCCAAAGCCGCCCCGCACAGCCCTTCCGAGGGGCGCGCACGCGTACACATAGCACCCTGCTTACACTTTCGTCCTCGCTTCGTGTAAAAGGGTTAACCCGAAGGTGCTATGGCTGGAAGACAAAGGCTTATAAGTTGCCTCCACCCTTGCTCAACTAGCAATGTGGCACTAAACTGGGCCGGGTGTGACATACACCGCCCTCAAAGAACCCGACGTCCTCGTCGGCGCAACTCACCCACGGGCAAATGTCCAGGAACGTTCCCCCTTGGCGCACGCCCGTACGTCCAGTGCCGGCGCCATAGTCCATGCCGTATGCCCTACCCGGGCCACACGCGCCATGCGCCCTATGCCCGCACACTGACCCGTACGCGCTACCGCGAGGGTCGGCTCTGATACCATTTGTAACACCCCGCCCTCCAAAGCCGCCCCGCACAGCCCTTCCGAGGGGCGTGCACGCGTACACATAGCACCCTGCTTACACTTTCGTCCTCGCTTCGTGTAAAAGGGTTAACCCGAAGGTGCTATGGCTGGAAGACAAAGGCTTATAAGTTGCCTCCACCCTTGCTAAACTAGCAATGTGGAATTAAACACGTGCATCCCGCACTCATGGGCCACTACTGGGCCATACAAACTGGGCCGGGTGTGACATACACCCCCCCCTCAAAGAACCCGACGTCCTCGTCGGCGCAACTCACCCACCCGGGCAAATGTACAGGAACGTTCCCCCTTAGCGCACGACCGTACGTCCAATGCCGGCGCCATAGTCCATGCCGTATGCCCGACATAAGCTTGGAGTGATCGATTCGTTTCGACAGTGTTCGTCCTGGTGAGTGGCTTTGCGTCTCTTTCCCGTGTTTCTGGCAGTGTGGGCATCTCTTGCTAAATTCCTTAGCATCTCCATATTGCCAGACCTTCGTTCTGAACGCTCCATAATGTCCTTCATAAGGTGCTCCAGGATACCTCTCCTAGGTTTTATGTGCCTCAAGTGCAGGTATGCATTGTCTGAGTCCATTTTGTATCCAGAAGAGATACGGGTTGTCCCAATGGTGATGTCTGTTCTCGTAAACCAATATTTTCCTATTTTCACCTGGTGGACGACTCCGGAACCTCCGAGGCACAGCTCGACTCGACTCTAACTCCCAACTAAACTATCCTAACTCTTCTAGAATGAAGTGGAAGAGCTCCTTGGCTTGAGTGTGTGTCAAATGAGCTGCCTTGGCCTCCTTTTATAGCACTTCCAAGGTCGGTTTGGCAGGTAGGGTACCGGCCAAGGCAGCTGGAGGCGGTTTCCGGCCGTTTCGGCCAAGGGGGGCCAGTTCGGCCGAAGCCTCCTGTTCGGCCGAATGGAGGATCCACCGCCTTGGCCTCCTACGGCCAAGATTCACCCCCTGGAGTCGGTTTGGGACTTGGGGGCGGTTCGGCCGAACCGCCTGTTCGGCCGAACGGGCCCAGTGGCCCAAGCCCGTTCCCCTGCGCCGCCTTTGCTCTGTGAATCCCCTAGGCCGGTCTCTAGTGTGTGGGATGTGTCTTGTTCTGGCCCAGAGTGGGTTGGCACAGCCCGAGATGACTTGGCGGGAGTCCTGCGTGGCTTGCACGGTCATCGGATGTTGAGTTGTCGCTGACGTGGACGGCTCCCGGCGGCCCGTACGGCTAAGGGGGATAACCGGCCGAACTTGTCGTTCGGCCGTTTCTGTCATTTCCGACCCCTATAGCATGTGTTTCGTGATATTGTACCTGCAAACATGACACTCACCAAGACTCGTGGAAATTTATTAGAAATAAAACCTAAGTGCAAGGAATGTTGCATAGTTTCTCATTTATTCCCGAGTATTGGTGGTCGAATTTGGGTTGTAACGACCGCCAACACACGCCATCCTCGGTCGCACGCTTCTCCGCAGGTTAGATTAACTGGGGCGCGTTCACAGGCGCGTATCGATGCGACGGCGGAGCTCGCCGGAGCGCGTCGGCGGCGGGGTTCACGGGCGTGAGGGGGAACGTAGGGCGGCTCGGGACGCTCCGCATGGCCTCACGGTGCTGCTCCGAGGGCCGGCCGGGGCGGAGCGGCACTGGAGCGGCGAGTTCGTCGACGGCGGCAAGCTTGGCGGCGACTCGAAGGTGGCGGCGCTCTGCGCAGAGAGGGGAGGGCGGCGGTGGTGAGGTGCTGAGGGCGGTGGTGGCCAGCAAGTTCATGGCGGTCCCCAACTACACCTACCTCAAGATGAAGATGCCGGGGCCGAAGGGCATCATCACCGTGGGATAATCATACAAGCACGCCTACATGTGCGACGTCGAGTGCGTCGGGGGCGTGGAGGCACTCGCCTACAGCGAGGCCCTGGTGGCGGACTTGGAGAAGATGGCGAACGAGGCCGTCGACCCTGCCAAGAGGCACGCCGGCAACTTCGAGGCCGCGGAGCACACCAAGGCAGTGCCCCTCGACCCCAATGCCCCCGAGGGCAAGACGTTGAGGGTCAGCTCCACCCTTGAGCCTAAATAGGAAGCAGTGCTCGTCGACTTCCTCCGTGCCAACGCCAACATCTTTGCGTGGAGACCCTCGGACATGCCGGGCATCCCGAGGGAGGTCGCCGAGCACTCCCTTGACATCCAGCCCCACTCCAAGCCGTTGATGCAACGACTGCGGCGATTCAACGAAGAAAAGCGCCGCGCCATCGGGGAGGAGGTGCACAAGCTTCTGGAGGCCGGATTCATCAAGGAGGTTTTTCACCCAACTTGGCTTGCTAATCCTGTTCTAGTTAAAAAGAAAAATGGAAAATGGCGTATGTGCGTAGACTATACTAGTTTAAATAAAGCATGCCCCAGAAATGCGTGTTCGGGGTGCCACGAGGCATGCTATTGGGTTTCATTGTCTCTGTCACACCCAGGTTTTATATAAACCCGAAGTGCTGCTATATG
Source organism: Echinochloa crus-galli (assembly GCA_900205405.1). NCBI lineage: Eukaryota > Viridiplantae > Streptophyta > Magnoliopsida > Poales > Poaceae > Echinochloa > Echinochloa crus-galli. Next base: position 37,349 of record OAMR01001024.1, read on the forward strand.
TGTGCCCAGGATGTCCACAGAACACATACAGCTAACAAATATGATAAACAGAGTACATATGCTCGAAATAAAATAATTTAAATCAGAGTTAGCACATACACAGCGGAAGTCTAATCTTCAACTCGAAGGCGAGGCCGCAGTCCACAGAAGACAGAGCCACTCACACCGGAGCAGAGGAGCGCCGAGTGTTTCCTTAAGGCTCTCCAACCATACTCTCACCTATGCTTCCCACCACGCCGCTGGCCCGGTCGGTAACTACTGTCAAGCTAGAGCCGTACAAGCTACTTGTCCAAGACCAGAGCCATTATAGTTCTGGCGGTGGCAACAGGCTCCTGGGTTTCCGCTTTAAGAAACGGTCCTTACGGAGAGACACTAGGGCCTGGCACGCAGCTGACGCCCTAGTTCCCTTAACCATGTTGCTAAAAGGCATGTTTTAACATTTATAGTTGCAGTGAACCATTATATCAAGATTAACAGTAATAGTAAAGGTGACGGTAGCTGCGCCTAGCAAAAGTCTACCCATAATGCAACAACCCAAGGTAGTCAAGGTAACAGGAATAACAAACTAGGAATATCCTTAGGGTACATCAATTTAAGTGCATGAATGTAAATAAATGTAGTACAAAGGTGGATAGGTAGCAAGGATTGTCCGTTGCTATAACTTGCCTCAAATCCGGTATACAGCTTGCTCAAACTCTTCAATTCTTGATCTTGAATCCCTCGAACGTCCTCCTTCTACTCGCGGCAATCATCACAAACATACAAGCAAACAAACAAGAATAACTAAGAACAATACACCAAACAGTAGAAACAGAACAAAAGGAGGCTACGAAACTATTCTACGCTTCGCTATGAACACGTGAGCGCAAGAATCACCTAAATCGGAGCTAAAACGGAGAAGTTATGGCTTTTCTAAGGTCCGGGGGCTTGCTGGCAAAGTTTTAAAAGCTCTAGGGGTTTTTTTTTTGAAGAAAACCAGGGACCTAAACATAATTTTATATTAAAACTCGAGGGCTAGCACGCAAAAGTCCACTCACAGGACCGCGGGTTCGAATTTTCAAAAGATCAGGGGGTTTTCCAAAAAATTAGGGACCTATTTGTATTTAGTTTTGAAAGGAGCTGGACGGCGGGTTTATTTTGGTAAAGGACAGGGGGTCTTTAGAAAAAAAATCACCAGAGTTGACCGGTATAGGTTTGGTTGACTTAGGGGTGGGATTGAACTTGGGCCGTTGGATCGCGATCAAGCGGCCCAGATTCAATCTAGGGGAGGTGGTTGCCGGCGGGGAGGTCGTTGCGGCGGCGCCGCCTCTGTCCGCGGCGGAGGTCGCTGGGGCGTGGTCGATCTCGAGCTTGGGGGAACCAAAAGCGACGGGGCCGGGACCTACAGAACCAGGGCGACGCAGCGAGTCGACCAGGGGGGTTCAAGTCGGAGGAATCGCGGCGGGGACGGCCGACGACGGCGAGCAGCGGCGGGTCAACAACGGCGAGGTGGCAAACGGGCTCGGCGAGAAAAAAATGTATATATCAAAGGTAGCCCATATCCTAAAAATAAAAGGAAGAGTCGTGCGAAAAAGGAGTTCCATCCAGAAATTCCACACACATGCACATCTTGATCTGATTGTATGACTTGTTTTCACTTTTGGATCCAGTTTTTGACTTTGCAAAATATACAATGCACTTGTAGATTTTTCGGGGTGGTTGTTTGTAAGGTTTGTAACCAGGCTTGATCGGTAACCGATGCTCAACAATAGAACGGTCTAGACCGGGCATCTCCGAATAATCCCAAGCAAAGCAGTCTCTGTATTCCTTTAATAACTTAATCAACTTTTCTTTGAAAATTGGATCCAAGTTAGCACTGATGAACGTCGGCCTTGGCTTGTCACCATCTCCGATGTCTACTTCTTCCAATTTATCAGCTGATACAAATCCACGTCCTAACTTCCCATCAGTTCCATCAATTGGATTTTCCATCAAAAATTACTATGAGAGCCGACTGCTTTGATCGGCTGTTGATCACTGCTGATTGGTTCAACAGGATCTTCTCCCCAATCCTTGCCTGAGAAACAATCTATGCCCTGATATTCCCAGAAGGCTGGTTCTACGTTTGCCACGCCTGAGCAAGGCTATCATGATAGATTTACACTCTGCAGAGGTTTCGCCCTTTACCCACCAGTCGCGCAAAAGTTCAAAGGAACTTTGCACCCAACTACGCACATCAACACTACTGAGGTGTGACAGCATAGGGACGCTACGAGGCTTTTCACAAGACACCCTAACAAGACAGTAGCCGTTGCAGTAATACAAGGCGGTGAGACCTTAGGAACCGAGATTGACTGACTCCCTGAGCGCATCATAAGAGGGTCAATGGCGTCCAGAGCGTGGGCACGCATGCCAGTAGGTAAATAAAAGAGCAACATGTGGGGCTACCACACGGGACTTGGTCTAACGAGACCTAGCCGACGGAGCGACCGTCCTCGGTGGAATCGGGATAACACCCCGTACCTTGCCTCCCACAACGCCGTCGGCCCGTCGGTAACCACTGTCAAGTTAGAGACGTACAAGCCACTTGTCCAAGACCAGAGCCATTACAGTTAATCATTACAAAGAAGCAAATCAACCAAGGGCATAATAACAGGCATTACAGGCACACTCAACCAAGGTTAGCCACACAAAAATTTTAACAAAACTAGACGTTGTTAGTAAGGGGGAATACTCCTAGTTATGGATATAGGGCCAACTTCTTCACATAAGCACACCGCATTCCTGGTTGGAGCAGCAATGAGTCTGACATCGTCGTGTTCTCTGAAGCCGCCCAAGCTTGAATTTCTTGATGTAGACTAGTATCTTCATGTGACTTGGGAATCGTGATCAATACGAATTTCAAGGAGGGGATGAATGATCAAGGTAAATGAAAAGACAAGGAGGAGTTAAAGAGATAGAATTAAAAATCAGAAGTTTATCAAACCAAGGTGGAGGTAATTAATCAGAAGTCAATGGTGAGAAATAAATGAACAAGGAGAGGATAAAACATCCAACGATTTAATGAACAAAACAGGAATTTATCAAGGAGGGAAAATGCTCATGGATAGCACTTTATATCAATCAAAATCTCAAGGATTGAGAAAGGGAGGGTTGTAAGGCAAAATTAATCTTAATGGAAGACCAGTACTATCTAGGCTGCGGTCCTACAGTCAGCATAGCTCTGATACCAATCTGTCACACTCGGGTTTTATATAAACCCGAAGTGCTGCTATATGCGTGCCCAGGATGTCCACAGAACACATACAACCAACAAATATGATAAACAGAGTACATATGCTCGAATAAACTAGTTTTGCATCAGAGTTTACCTAAAACACAGCGGAAGACTATC
>OAMR01001024.1:45840-62235 GCA_900205405.1 Echinochloa crus-galli
GAATTTTCAAAAGATCAGGGGGTTTTCCAAAAAATTAGGGACCTATTTGTATTTAGTTTTGAAAGGAGCTGGACGGCGGGTTTATTTTGGTAAAGGACAGGGGGTCTTTAGAAAAAATCACTAGAGTTGACCGGTATAGGTTTGGTTGACTTAGGGGTGGGATTGAACTTGGGCCGTTGGATCGCGATCAAGCGGCCCAGATTCAATCTAGGGGAGGTGGTTGCCGGCGGGGAGGTCGTTGCGGCGGCGCCGCCTCTGTCCGCGGCGGAGGTCGCTGGGGCGTGGTCGATCTCGAGCTTGGGGGAACCAAAAGCGACGGGGCCGGGACCTACAGAACCAGGGCGACGCAGCGAGTCGACCAGGGGGGTTCAAGTCGGAGGAATCGCGGCGGGGACGGCCGACGACGGCGAGCAGCGGCGGGTCAACAACGGCGAGGTGGCAAACGGGCTCGGCGAGGCGAGAGCGAACGAAGAAATAGGTCGGGAGTGAGGTTACCTCGGCGCGACGCTTCTCCGCAGGTTAGATTAACTGGGGCGCGTTCACAGGCGCGTATCGATGCGACGGCGGAGCTCGCCGGAGCGCGTCGGCGGCGGGGTTCCCGGGCGTGAGGGGGGACGTAGGGCGGCTCGGGACGCTCCGCATGGCCTCACGGTGCTGCTCCGAGGGCCGGCCGGGGCGGAGCGGCACTGGAGCGGCGAGTTCGTCGACGGCGGCGAGCTTGGTGGCTACTCGAAGGTGGCGGCGCTCTGCGCAGAGAGGGGAGGGCGGCGGTGGTGAGGTGCTGAGGGCGGTGGTGGCCGGCGGCTTAAGTTGGGTTGATGAGGAGCGAGCGGAGCTCGGGTGGCGAGGCGGCCCAAAAGGCACGCACGCCGAGGATGGCCTGCGCGGCGGCGCTGCACAGTGCTGGCGAGGCAGGAAGATTGGGTCGCGTCGGGCCGAAAGTTGGGCAGGCTGGGCCTGCGGAGAGAGCTGGGGTGGGCGTTGGCGCGCTGCGCGCAGCTGGGCTGAGGGCGGGGCGAGCCGCGGGATGGGCCTGCTGGGCCGCTCGATGAAAAGAAGAGAGGGGGAGGAAAAGCGGGCTGAGCAGAAAGTTGGAGGAGCAAAAACGGACCAGGGCCGAAACAACTTTTCTACAGCTCCAAACACAGCAATTCAAACTCGAATTTAAATCGGATTTAAATTCTTATTTGAACCACACACAAACAAAACTCAATGCAGCCAGCATGAATGCATCAAACAATATTAAATTTTTATTTTAATTTTAGAAAATAGCACTTTTCTGGTACTAAATTCCCTGTTAATTATATAAAGCTTGGAAAATTTTAGAAAATTGAGAAAATTATTATATTAATTATTCTTAAAATTCACAACCCAAAATTGAAAAATTTTGGGGTGTGACAGTCTCCCAGCGAGGCATCGAACCTGGCACGAAAAAGTCTTGGCCCTGGAACGAATGGGACCGATCAAAGACCTCAAGGGGGTACAGAAGGTGCTGGGATGCCTTGTGTCGCTTAGCCGATTCATTTCCCGACTAGGGGAGAAGGGCTTACCTCTGTACCGGCTCCTAAAAAAGCACGAACGCTTTTCATGGACCCCCGAGGCACAAAGGGCCCTCGATGAGCTAAAGACGTCGCTCGCACGCACTCCGATCCTCATGCCGCCGCCAAGTGGCGAGCCCCTCTACCTGTACGTGGCTGCGACAACGCAAGTTGTCTGCGCCGTCATCGTCGTATAAAGGGCAGAGGAAGGCCACGCTCTGTCGGTCCAAAGGCCGGTATACTATGTCAGTGAGGTGCTGACCGAAACCAACGCGCGATACCCACAGATCCAAAAGCTAATATACGCAGTAGTGCTTGCGCGACGAAAGCTACGACACTACTTTGAGGCCCACCCGGTCACTGTGGTCTCATCTTTCCCCTTGGGAGAGATAATCCGCAACCCGGATGTCTCGGGTAGAATAGTGAAGTGGTCGATGGAGCTTGTAGGAGAAACTCTCTCCTACGCACCGCGTAAAGCGATAAAATCACAAATCTTGGCAGATTTCGTGGCCGAGTGGACAGACATCTAGCTTCCGCCACCACAAATCCAAGCTGAGTGCTGGACCATGTACTTCGACGGGTCGGTGATGAAAGCCGGGGCGGGCGCGGGCCTCCTCTTCGTTTCACCCCTCGGCGAGCACATTCGCTACGTGGTACGCCTGCACTTCCCAGAGTCAAACAACATGGCGGAGTACGAAGCCCTCCTCGCTGGGCTCCGGATCGCCATCGAACTTGGCGTCAAGCGCCTCGACGTTCGAGGAGATTCTCAGTTGGTCGTCGACCAAGTGATGAAGAAAGCAAGCTGCCGCGACGAGAAGATGGAGGCATATTGCAATAAAGTTCGTCGCCTCGAGGACAAGTTCCATGGCCTCGAGCTGAACCACATCATGCGCAAGTACAATGAGGAAGCGGATCAGCTGGCCAAGATCGCATCGGAGCGAATCACCGTTCCCCCGAACGTCTTCGCTCGCGACCTCGACGCGCCCTCCGTCAACCTCGAGCCAAAGGCCGAGGCCCCCAAGGCACCCTCGGGGGCTCAAGGGGACGACCCCATGAACGAGGACCCCTTGAAAGGGGACGACGGCCTCGAAAATTCCTCAGCCGAGGCCATGGAAATCGATGTGGACACCCAGCTGTAGGATTGGCGCCGCCCATACCTCGCGTGGATCGACCACGGGGAGCTACCCTCGGATCGAACCGAGGGACGCCGCATCGCCAGAAGGGCCAAAACCTTTGTCTCGATCGGCGGCGAGCTATAAACTCACAGCGACACGGGAGTTCTGCAGCGATGCATCCCCATCCACGAGGGGAGGCAGTTGATCCGCGACATCCACGCCGGGGTATGCGGACACCACGCCGCGCCGCGTACTCTCGTGGGCAACGCATTCCGGCAGGGCTTCTACTGGCCCACCGCCGCTGGCGACGCGAACGAGGTCGTGCGCACCTGCGAAGGGTGCCAATTCTACGCGCGAAAGACACACCTCCCGGCGCACGCCCTACAGACCATCCCCGCGACATGGCCCTTCGCGGTCCGGGGATTGGACCTCATAGGGCCCTTACGCAAAGCGCCCGGGGGCTTCACCCACTTGTTGGTGGCCATCGACAAGTTCTCAAAGTGGATCGAGATCCGGGCCATCACCAACATCTGATCTGAGCAAGCCGTGTTGTTCTTCACCGACATTATCCATCGATTTGGAGTACCCAACTCGATCATCACCGACAACGGCACCTAGTTCAACGGCAAGAAGTTCTTGGAGTTCTATGACGACCATCACATCCGCGTGGATTGGTCGGCTGTGGCGCATCCACAGACGAATGGCCAAGTAGAACGCGCCAACGGCATGATATTACAGGGCCTCAAACCGAGAATCTTCAACAAATTGAACCAATTTGGCCGAAGGTGGGTGGCCGAACTGCCGTCGGTGATTTGGAGCCTCAGGACAACACCGAGCAGGGCCACGGGCTTCAGCCCGTTCTTCCTCGTCTATGGCGCTGAAGCCGTCCTCCCAACAAACTTGGAGTACGGGTCTCCGAAGCTTCGAGCCTACCAAGAGGACCAGAACCACCGAAATCGCGAAAATTCGCTGGATCAGGTGGACGAGGCCCGGGACGTGGCGCTGCTCCATTCCGCGCGCTACCAGCAGCTACCCTGGCAATATCAGGCTCGGAAGGTGCGGCGTCGGACCTCCACGAGGGGGACCTGGTGCTGAGGCTACGCCAAGACAACCGGGAACGCCACAAGCTCACCCCGCCATGGGAAGGACCGTTCATCATCGCCAAGGTCCTCAAGCCCGGCACCTACAAGCTGTCGAACGAAAAGGGCGAGGTCTTCACCAACGCCTGGAACATCCAACAGCTACGTCGCTTCTACCCATGAAATCTCTTGTACTTATTGCAAATCTTGTTTTATCGCTCAATGATAATAAAAAGGGTTTGCAACAATATGGAAACATTGTTACTAACAACGAAACGGGGGAACTAACCCCTCAATAGTCTTAACTTCTTTCCATGAAACATACTGCCTAGCCTTTTTCTTCGACCGCTCGGAAAGATCGAAGCGAGGTGCGGGCCTACTGCGGCTGAGAGCCGGCTGAGTCGTGGGACCGTCTACGCCCTCGAAAGGCTATGGCATCCCGCTCACCACTCGAGGCCAAAGTTACTCGCGTTCCTTTGCCAAAATCAATCTCGAGCCAAGAAGAAAGACGCAACGCACCGAACTAAAGTGCACTGGTTAAGTCAAACTTGTATACCTATCTATCGCACGGATAATTATGAAAACGCCGGGACTAAGCGCCCGAAATCTTTGCAGGAACCTGCGAAGACGGTGCGGAGGATCCGACCTTCTTTCGACCGAGACCAAGAAATGCGCTGCCGATCCCTTTCTTTTTTCGTTCAAAGGTCAAGGGAGATGGGAGTGGAGCGCGAGTTTAACGCGGTGCGAGGGTGGCCGGGTCGCGGAACCACCTACGCCCTCGAAAGGCTACATCATTCCCCCCCGCATCACTGCACTCGATTTACTCGTGGAAAAAAGTGAAACTCCTCCACGAAAGTCGCCCCAAGATCACACGAAAAGGTGTGGAATCGCAAACGGGACGTGCTAGTCCGCGAAATTCCTTACACGCCATGAACGGGGGGATTTACAAGAACAAATTACACTCGGCCATCGGCCATCTAGCAATATAAAGGCATGAACGGCCAGCATGGCCGTTCTTGGGCTGCTTCGGTTGGCAGAAACCACATGTTGGCGGTCGTTACAACCCAATTTCGACCACCAATACTCTGAAATAAATGAGGCTTTATGCAACATTCCATGTACTTAGGTTTTATTTCTAATGGAGTTCCACGAGTTTTGGTGAGTGTCGCTTGTGCAGGTACGATAACGAGAAATACGTTCTATAGGTGTCGGAAATGACCGATTCGGCCGAACGACACGTTCGGCCGGTTACACCCCTTAGCCGTACAAGCCACCGGGATCCGTCCACGTCACCGATGACTAAGCAGACACGATGTGCGACACGTGGGCGACCGCCAACACATCCGAAGCGCCGACACGTCATATCTGGGCCGAACCACACGAAGACCACCTGAATCAAGTCATCCACGAAGCCCAGGTAGCAAAGGCGGTGCAGGGGGGCAGGCTTGGGCCTCCGGCCCAGTTCGGCCGAATCCATCCATTCGGCCGAACCGCCCCCACTTCACAAGCCGACCCACCACCGACTCCACAAGAAAATCAGGGCCGTGGGAAGCATGGCGGTGCAAGATCAATGGTTCGGCCGAACTGGAGAGTTCGGCCGAACTGACTAGTTCGCCCGAACTCCCCGAACTGGCCGGGGTGCACCGCCTTGCGATGCCTTGGCCCCTACGCTTCCTCCACCGCCTCCAAGTCCCTATAAATGTTGGCCTTCACCTCCTGGATCAACACACTACTTGGGAGCAAGTCTCCATTCTCCTCTCTCAAGATGTAGAGTTAGGCTAGTCCTGTTGGGAGTTAGAGTCAGGGTCGAGCTTCGCTCGGGGTTCCGGAGTCGTCTTCTGGAGTTCTGGTAAAGCTCTTTTATCTTTTCCTTTTCTTTATGTACGGCTCTGAGTATTCTCAATATATTTCCTTCTGCATTTACTTGAGTTATTTGTTCTGCATTTATTCCGGGGTAAGTGTAGGATGTCTAGTCCTGGTTATAGTTGCTGTAGTCTGGCTTTAGAAGTTCTCTCTTAATTCCTTATCTTAGCTGGTTCCTCGTTTCTGCTCAATGCTTCCGATGAATTGTCATTGGGGTATTGACAGGATTGCTTGCTCTTTCTAGGAGAGTAAGTAGTTATTGTCTAGCTTAGGCATGGTGCCTAGTCTAGATAGTGACCTTGGTTTGCAACCGAGTTCAACGTACGTGTGGTAGCCGTTAGGTGGTGATAGCCCTATACGGCCTATGTAATCCACCACGTTAGTCTCGAAAGTAGGAGCCTACAGCAGAGGTTAGTGGCACCCCTTCTCATCCCTTTCTGTGTGTCGCGTGCACCGCTTCCCAATGCTCAGATAATAGAACTAGGAAAAGAACCGCAGATATCATTCTTCTTGCCAGCCATAACCTTTGCTAGAGATAACTCAAGGCCAGTGGAAGTATATAGGAATCCGTTCCTGAGTCAGCCCTCCCACTAGCTAGACCGTTCTTCTATCTCTATCTTAAACTTCTCCTTGTGTGTGTCAATTGCATATCACTCCTATTCTATCTTTTACCCCCGCCTTGTTAGCCGGTACTTTAATTAGTAGTTACATCCTTGTTAATAGTCAATACTCTTTATCCAAAGGTTCCCTGTGGAAATAAATACGATACCTAGGAATACTTCCGGGTGAAATGCTACATCGGTATCCGTGCGCTTGCGGATTTATTTCTGTACCGTAAGAATAGCAATGAACACTCCTTGCACCATATTGGGATTGGCAACCCTGATAGTGGACCGTAAGAAGTGTCAACAAGCATTTCTGGCGCCGTTGCCGGGGAAGCAATTGGCGAAAGATATTGATCATTGACATTGGTGTCTACTAATCTAATTTACCGCTAGCATTAGCGGGATCACCCCTGTTTGCTTTAGCTTGTTTCGAACAGGAGGAAAGCAGAGAGCCCAGGGTACCCGATCATGCAGGATCTATCAACATTTGTCCCTGTCTGCTACGACGCGTACACAAGTTTCAGAAAAAAATTCTCACAGGTATGTGTTTATATACGAATATATATATATCATAAACATGTGCAGCCTGGAGAAAAGATCATCATCATGGAGGAAAAAGAAAATCAAATGTGATGGACGAACGACGCTGCATCACCGCAATTCTATCTCAAATTGTCGGTAATGGCGAGAAAAGTCAAGGTATGTGAGATAGTCCAGCTCTTAGACTTTAAATTTTGAGCATTATCCTTTAAATTTTTGCATTATCCATTGCATGTTTGCTTTGAATCACTCAATTTAGGAATTCATGCATTTCATCACCCCATTTTTTTCCAATTCCACTGCATGTTTCCCATTCTTGCATATGCATTCATTCACCCCACCATCATTCTGCATTGAAAAAAAAATCAAAATAAATATCCAGCGACCTCTGGTTTAGGCCAAGGTGTGTGTATGTCTGCTAGCCTTGATTCAATGCTAGTGGCCAGACTTCACCTGGCTTGGCCAGTTTTTGCTCGTTCTTTGCGCTTCGTGCAAGAGAGGAAACGTACTCTACACCTCCGCTCCTTTGCTAGCTTGGTTTGCAACCCATTGTCGCAATATTGTCTACACCCAAGCTAGCTCCACGGCATCCCACTAGTTGGCATGTTTGAGAGCCGATCCCCTTTGCCACACCCACGACCGTGTATCCCTACACGGCAACATCAACATGGAGGAGGATTCAGCCAACTACGTGGAGTCACGTCGGCGTAGTGCCATCACTGTGGCATCAGTTCCAAAAGTCTTCATCATCAGATTCCAACAGTGGCCACACTCAGGTACGTAAAAAGGTTTTTGCTTTTTACCTTAATCAAAGCAAAGTTCACCAATTTCCATATGCTTATCTCCATGTGAATATCTCTCGATGCTTTCATGCTCCCTTCATCTATTGCGGTTTGCTCTTATTTGAATGTGTTTCTAGCTACAATACATTCCATAAGCTCTTTAAATTAAGCAAGGTGCTTAGGTTAATTAGCTTGCTTTAATCAAATTAGACATGGTGTCAAGTTTGATTAATGAACCTTCAGAGCAATACTTGTATAGATATTGGTCGCATGTGTGGACTAACCCCTGCAGAGAATCGTCAAATTCGAATGGGTAAGTCCTCAAATTCAATTCACATCGGAGATGAACCACGACCATGGATACAATTGAATCTCAGGGTGGAGCAATCATCCCAGGTACGCACGCTTTTCAGTAAATTTCAAATAACCTGAAACAGGTCGAAGCAGCTCCACCCAACCAAAGATGGTCAACCTCATAAGGCAACACTGGGTGAACAAATGAAAGAAAGAAGTTGCATCATCTGAAGCATTCTCTCCAAATCAGACGATGACAAGAGCAATCGAAGGAAGGAGAAGTCCCACTCACGGACATAAAACACGAGCTCTCGCCGTGAGGTAAACCGGTATGTATCCCATATTTCCCTTTCCAAAATTTTATTTCCATCATTGCATTTGCATATTTCCCTTTCCAAACTTGAATCACCCTTGCAATAGAATTAAGAGAGAACAAACAGGAAAATTTTCAGGGAGTGGGTGGTTCAGCCGATCTCTTGAGTTCGGCCAAACCTACCCCTGTATCCAAATGTGCTCTAACCTACAGGGTCATGACCAGAGGAGTACAGTTGGTTAGGTATACCATTCATATCCATATCCTTTCACCCTGTGCCACATACTCCACTTGCAATACCCTTCCACCCAGCACTCACACCCATCTATCCAGAGCCAAATTTCGTGCAAACTCCATATTTGGTCAGTTCATCTAAGGGTTTCACCCTTGATCGAACCTGACCTATACCCTCTACCACAAAATTCACCCCAGCCAGCACAAAAGCATGATCTCTACCACACCACATGCCCACACATTTCACTTGATCACAATCATGGCAGCATACGAGTGGTGTGATCTCATTGATCCTTTGGTCGCTCCAACTGTCCACACAATCCACCAAGGTTCCCATGCTTTAGTGTTGGGCACGCTTCATAGCATACAAGTGCTGGCCAACAAGCTGAACACCCCCATGGGTGGTTTGTCCGAACCATGGTGTCCAGCCGAGTTCCTCCTCTCACTTTCCTATGGGTGACACTCTTGATGCATGGAGGAAGCTTGCTCCAGTCGGGTTTGCACTTGTATATTCCTTGAGTACATTTCTCTCTCAATTCTATCCAATGTTTGACTCATTTGCATGATAAAAAAACAACAAAAATATTTCCCTTCTCCTGAGCATTATGCTGCTTCTTGAAAACGGTTTGTGGAGGTTAAATCCCTGTAAGAATGACAACCACCGTGTAACTAAATGCTGAACCTTGATCCTATAGTCCTTCGGGTATTGTCGTTCTAACATTTTGCAGGCATCATCTCGTGGTCTCTATTCCTAAAGATGATCAAGCACATTCGGTATACGAGCAGGTATCCAAGGAGATTGCTATAAGCCCCATAGGTAGAAAGGTGAATTAATACCTTGCTAGTGATTCAAGTAAAAATCGAGTACTAGTTGTTTATAAAGTTACCTGTAAGAGAGATGACATTGTAGCAACTCCTGATCCACCGAGCCTAAGTTTTTATCTTTGCTCGAGGATCTTTCATTTGGTCCCTAGTGAAGCGAGGGTAGTGTTGTTGGCGGTCGTTACAACCCAAATTCGACCACTAATACGCGGGAATAAATGAGAGACTATGCAACATTCCATGTACTTAGGTTTTATTTCTAATGGAGTTCCACGAGTTTTGGTGAGTGTCGCTTGTGCAGGTACGATAACGTGAAATACATGCTATAGGTGTCGGAAATGACCGATTCGGCCGAACGACATGTTCGGCCGGTTACACCCCTTAGCCGTACAAGCCACCGGGATCCGTCCACTTCACCGATGACTAAGCAGTCACGAAGCTTGCTCCAGTCGGGAAAGAGAAGGAAAAGAAGCCACGAAAGATCAGTAACGAAAGGCGACAACAAAGAAACACAAGGTTGGCTCGAGGCGAGTCTTACTGAACGCAGTCCTGCAGGGACTGCAGCTTCCGCTTCGAGCCCCCCGATGAGGGAGTCCTCGTCGAACTCGAGGACCCCCTCGGGGGCTGCGAGTCCCTCGAGCCCTTGGCGCTCGATCGGCCGTGGCGAGGTGCATCGGCAGCGGACGCTGGAGCCTCGCGCGCCCGTGACACCGAGGATCGAACGACCGCACCCGCCCCCGCCGGCGGTGCGGCCATCTCACCTCCTCCGACGGGCTGCACCTCGCCCGCCGCCATCTCCTCCTCTCCGACGGGCAGCACCCCGCCGGCGTCAAACTCTTCCTCGTCCTCTTCCCCCTCGCTGGGAGGGTCGGGGGAATCCTTTGAGGACTGCGGCGGTGTCCTGCTGTCTATCTTCCACCGACGGAGCGCCGCCGTGTAGTCATCCCGCCGAGCCTGCCTCCGCTGCTTGCTGGCCTTCTCCACCGCCTTCTTGTCCTGCTCGCGATCGCGGCGGGCGCAATTCGAAGCGCGCACCTCCAGGGTCGGTGCGAGGGAGCGGTAGAGGGAGCAGTCGACCCCCTGAAATCCCAACAGGTCAGAAAAAGAAAACCTAGACTACTTACTCAACGAATCGAAAAAAAGGAACGACAGCCTACCGAAAGAAGGTGGCCCTCGTCGGGGCGCAGCCGGAACGACCAGAGGGGATGCCGGCTGCCCGGCATGGTGTCGGGATGCACCGCCGTCCGCACCCGCGTGATGACGTATTCGTCCACGGGCGGGTCCGGCAACATGCGCGAATTCACCAATGCCGCCGGGTCGGCGTCCTCTATCATCCGGAACAGAGGAAGCCGCCTCTCCATGAGAGGAACTACCCGGCGGCGGTGGCAGTGCGCGAGCACGTGCGCCACGGTCAAGCCTGCCCCGCCAGGGAGCGGAGAGCGTCGAGGGCAGGGCGGAGCCTCTTCCGCTGGCCTTCGCCAGAGACGCTGCGGCTCCAGGAGTCACCCTTCTCCGTCAAAACCTTGCCGGTGTACTCCGGCACCCCGAGGCCGTCGTTGTGCAGAAAGAACCACCCCTTCACCCAGCCGGCGTTGTTGGTGGTCATCCGGCAGGGCGGATAGAGATGCCTCCGGGAATCGAGCGGCGCGAGCGTGAGGCCGCCGGCGCACGAAGAGTGGCGCACCCCCTTTCCTGCCCCGACCGTGGCAAGCTCGGCGCGGAAGATGTGGACCCACAGGTCCCAATGGGCCTCGATCCCCAGCACGGCCTCGTAGACGCCGACGAAGGCCGCCGCCTGGGTGATGGCGTTGGGGGAGAAATTGTGGAGCTCCACCCCGTAATGGTGGCAGAGGCCCCTCATAAACTGACTGGCGGGCGCGTTGAAGCCCCGCTCATGGAAGCGGACGAAGCTCACCACGTAGCCCGCCGGTGGGTTTGGCGCCCTGGCCGTCGCCGGCGGGACGATCCACGCCGGGTTCGCCAGGTCACCTTAGGGCGGAAGCTGCCTGTTGGCGGTCGTTACAACCCAAATCCGACCACCAATACTCGGGAATAAATGAGAGACTATGCATCATTCCATGTACTTAGGCCGAAACGCGAGAAGATGCCCACTACGTGAACAACTCCAACAACGCTATAGGGGTCGGAAATGACAGAAACGGCCGAACAACATGTTCGGCCGGTTATCCCCCTTAGCCGTACAGGCCACCGGGAGTCATCCACGTCACCGCCAAGTCATCCGACAACTGTGCAAGCCACGCAGGACTCCCGCCAACTAAACCCGGAGCACCAACACGTCATCCTGGGCCCACAGAACAAGTTCCAACTCACCAGAAGCCAGCCCAGGAGCACCACAGGGCAGAGGCGGTGCTGGGGGTGGGCCTGGGCTCCCAGCCCAGTTCGGCCGAACTGGGGGTTCGCCGAACCGCCCCCAGCTGCCAAACCACCTCCAGAAGCTGCCCTGCACCGTTGGATGCAAGGTCGGTGGGATGGTCGGTTCGGCCGAACCGGCCTGTTCGGCCGAACCGCGTTTCCTGCCCGGGGGATCAGGAGGTACCCCCCTAGGTCCCTTGGCCGGTACTCCTCCTCAACCGCCATGGACACTATAAATAGGACCCCTACACCTCTCATTTACACACACTCGAGCCAAGGAGCTCTTCCACTTCTTTAGTAGAGTTAGGATAGTTGTTGGGAGTTAGAGTCGAGTCGAGCTGTGCCTCGGAGGTTCCGGAGTCGTCTTCAGAAGCTCTGGTATTAGCTCTTGTATCTTTTACTTTTCTTTTGTATGACATTGAGTTATCAATATAGTATCTACTTTATTCTACTTGTGCCTTATATAGTTGCTTCTACTTAGCTAGTTGCTTCTATATGTGTTTAGACTATAGTTGGTTCTAGTTCTTAGTGCTTCTAGTTCTTGCTTAAGTCTCTGTCTCTATTGGTTCTTCGTTCTTGCTTAGTACTTGAGGTGAATTGTCACCAAGAGTAGTAACGAGGGTGCTTGCTTCTGCTAGCGAAGTAAGTAGTTATTGATCTGTGTAGGAGTGGTTCCTAGACTTGTCAGTAACCTTAGTTTTTGCCCGTCGCAACGGAGGTGGTAGCCGTGAGGTGGTGACAGCCCTCTCGGTCTTTGTAGCCCATCACGTTAGTTCCGGTGTCCTAGGACCCAAGGTTTAGGGTAACCGGCACCCCTTCTCATCCCTTCTGTGTGTCGGAGGCTCTATAGTCCCCAAGAAAGACAGTAGACTTATTCCGGACCTTTTAGTGCTGGCTCTTTAGCCACTGTATCTCTCAACCACTTGGCCTAGTTAGATAGAGTACCCAGGAATCCTTTATCTCTTCTCGTTGTCCTCCCAACTATCTATACCTTCTCTCATCTATCCGAGCATCCCTTGAGCTTGTGTGTCCGGTATATCCACTCCTATCCAATACCGTTTATCCCCTGTCTTGTCTAGTCGTGTACCCTTCTCTGATAGTCTCGAATAACTGTTCACTAGTACGTCTTGCCAAAGCTTCCCTGTGGAAATATAAATTACGATACCTCGGGATACTCCCAGGTGAAGTGCTACAGCGGTGATTCTGTGCGCTTGCAGAATATTTATATATTTTACTAAGCCATAAGGAAAAAACTGAACACTCCTTGCATCCAGTATCGGGATTCCCAATTCTGATATTGGATCATAAGAAGTGCCAACAAGCATTTCTGGCGCTGTTGCGGGGAAGCATTTGGCTAGATTACTTTTGAACCTTTATCTTGAGCTATCTTAGTTGAGTACCGCTACTCAAGCGGGTTTATCCTTGCTCTGTTCGTTGGTCTTTGTGGAACAGAGCAGTGCATGACTGGTTTCCAACTACCGTCAAACTTCCAAGAAAATCCGGAGTCACTTATGAGGAAAGTACGATCCTGGGGTAGTCGTTGTGCTAACATTTTGCAGGTAGCATTGTAGGAGTGGTTCCTAGACTAGTCGGTGGCCTTAGTTTCTGCCCGTCGCAACGGAGGTGGTAGCCGTGAGGTGGTGACAGCCCTCTCGGTCTTCGTAGCCCATCACCTTAGTTCCAGGATTCCCCAGTTGGGAAATAGTGGCACCCCTTCTCATCCCTTTCTGTGTGTTCACCGGTTCCCTTGTCCCGATGCTAAGACATTAGAGTTATCCCAGATCTCCTAGTGCTGGCTCTGTAGCTGCTGTATCTCTAGGCTAGAGTGACATAGGTAGATAAAGTATCCAGGAGTCCTCTATCTCTTCTCGTTGTCCTCCCAGCTATCTATCTCTTCTCTCCCTTACCTGAGTATCCCTTGAGCTGTGTGTCCGGTATATCCAATCCTATCCAATACCGTTTATCCCCTGTCTTGTCTAGTCGTGTACCCTTCTCTGATAGTCTCAAATATCTGTTCACTATTAGTCTTGCCAAAGCTTCCCTCCGGAAATATAAATTACAATACCTCGGGATACTCCCAGGTGAAGTGCTACAGCGGTGATTCTGTGCGCTTGCAGAATATTTATATATTTTACTAAGCCATAAGGAAAAAAACTGAACACTTCTTGCATCCAGTACCGGGATTCTCCAATTCTGATATTGGATCGTAAGAAGTGCCAACAAGCATTTCTGGCGCTGTTGCTGGGGAAGCATTTGGCTAGATTACTTTTGAACCTTTATCTTGAGCTATCTTAGTTGAGTACCGCTACTCAAGCGGGTTTATCCTTGCTCTGTTCGTTGGTCTTTGTGGAACAGAGCAGTGCATGACTGGTTTCCAACTACCGTCAAACTTCCAAGAAAATCCGGAGTCACTTGTGAGGAAAGTACGACCCCGTGTTGTGCCTCCTCAGAAGCAACTCCTTCCGATGAACCCAGTCCTTCCCGTCGTCGACCAGGCTATATCGAGGATGGCAGCCAAGACGATCCGTGAGTTCTCCGCTCTATCGAGCGAGAAAGTACGTGTCGGGCCAGCTCCGCCAGTCGGAGATGGAAACTTCGAGCTCAAGCCAGCCCTCATCAACATGGTTCAGGCCATCCCGTTCTGCGGCAAGCCACACGAAGATGCCAATGCCCATCTCCAGCACTTCCTGGAGATCTGCAACACCTTCACCATTCGCGGGGTAAGTACCGATGCCAATCGCCTTCGTTTATTCCCATTCTCATTATGCTTTTCTTTTTCTCATATTTTTTCCATGCCACTTGGCATGCTTTTCTTTTGCATAGCCCATGCCTCTACTTCACAGATTTTGAGAGAGGGAATCAAAGAACATGAAATTTTATTTTATGTAATGGATGATGGCATGATTTTTGCTAACTCCCAAGAGGTATCGTAATTTATATTTCCGCAGGGAAGCTTTGGCAAGACTACTAGTGAACAGATATTCGAGACTATCAGAGAAGGGTACACGACTAAACAAGACAGGGGATAAATGGTATTGGATAGGAGTGGATATACCGGACTCACAGCTCAAGGGATACTCGGGTAGATGAGAGAAGGTATAGATAGTTGGGAAGACAGACACACAGCTCAAGGGATACTCGGGTAGATGAGAGAAGGTATAGATAGTTGGGAGGACAACGAGAAGAGATAAAGGATTCCTGGGTACTCTATCTATCTAGGCCAAGTGGTTAGAGATACAGTGGCTAAAGAGCCAGCACTAGAAGGTCCGGAATAAGTCTACTGTCTTTCTTGGGGACTATAGAGCCTCCGACACACAGAAAGGGATGAGAAGGGGTGCCGGTTACCCTAAACCTTGGGTCCTAGGACACCGGAACTAACGTGATGGGCTACAAAGACCGAGAGGGCTGTCACCACCTCACGGCTACCACCTTCGTTGCGACGGGCAGAAACTAAGGCTACTGACAAGTCTAGGAACCACTACTACACAAATCAATAACTACTTACTCCTCTAGCAGAAGCAAGCACCCTCGTTACTACTCTTGGTGACAATTCACCTCAAGTACTAAGCAAGAACAAAGAACCAATAGAGACAGAGACTTAAGCAAGAACTAGAAGCACTGTGAACTAGAACTGACTATAGTCTAAACACAATATAGACGCAACTAGACTAAAGTAGAAGCAACTATATAAGGCACAAGTAGAATAAAGTAGATACTATATTGATAACTTGAATGTCATACAAAAGAAAGGTAAAAGATACAAGAGCTAATACCAGAGCTTCTGAAGACGACTCCGGAACCTCCGAGGCACAGCTCGACTCGACTCTAACTCCCAACTAAACTATCCTAACTCTACTAAAGAGAAAAGTGGAAATGGAGCTCTTGGCTTGTGGTGTGTGTTAAACCGGGGCTTGGACACTTGTATTTATAGCACTTGATGGCGGTTTGGGTGGAGTAACCGCCAAGGGAGTAGCAAGCCGGTTGCCGGCCAGTTCGGCCGAATCCTCTGGTTCGGCCGAACTGCCCAGTTCGGCCGAACCGCCCCCGCTTCCCAAAACCGCCATAGGGGAGGAATCCTAGCCCTTGGTGGCCAGGTCGGTGGATCGGGCGTTCGGGCGAACTCTAGGGTTCGGCCGAACCGACCCCCTCGGCCGAAACGGCCGGCCACCGCCTCTGCCCTCTCCCTTGACGGTTACTCCACTTCAACCGACCCTGGAGTGCTATAAATAGAGGGCCAAGCTGCTCATTTGTACACACCACTCAAGCCAAGAGTACAGGCGAAGCACTGTTAGTTCTCCACTTGTATCAGTAGAGATAGGGAGAGAGGAGAGGTGAGCGTCCCGGAGAGGAGCCGAAGTGTCGGCCCCTCTTCCCGCTGTACCTCCACGGATGCGACTTCACTTCGAGTAACATCCGGGTCTTGTCTGGTAACTCTTGTATCTTTCTCTGATTAATTGAGATGGTAATCAAGGGAACAGGAATATCAAAGCTAGGTATATCCTTAGTGGTACATCAATTTAAATGCATGAATGTAAATAAATGTAGTACAAAGGTGGATAGGTAGCAAGGATTGTCCGTTGCTATAACTTGCCTTCCTCAAAGTGCTGCTGCTGCTGCTGCTGTGAGTCCGGCTCCTGAAAATCCTCAACGTACTCGAACTCCAACGGCAACGGCTCACAGACTGGACTCGAATCAACACACAAGCATCCATACAAAACAATACATGCAAGAAAAAGTATTCTATTAGAAACAGTACATCAAACAGTGAAAACAGTACATAAAAAGGTTTTAAATCTATTCTACGCTTCGCCACGAACACATGAGCGCGAAAATCACA
>OAMR01001024.1:113669-123963 GCA_900205405.1 Echinochloa crus-galli
CACCCTACTCTTTTCAGGATCCTATCTCGGAGTTTTGTGTTGACGTAAAATCCGCACCTCACGCCAAGATCACTAAGATGCACCCTACCAATTCTTTCATGGACAGATCGGCGATTGGCAACATTTTGCCTATGTTCGACATACCCATTATTGCACTCAGGACAGTTATTCTTTGTAGGCAGCTTTAAACCTTCGTTCCAACAGTGTCTGAAGAATGCACACCCCCAATGCGCTCGTTCCTGCTCTCGAGCATACTCTTCTTGTTCTTCCTCAAACCTTTCTTCTTCGCGCCTTCTTTTTTCCTCCTCGTATTTACGCCTTTGAAAACGCTCTTTTTCTTGCTGACGCTGCCATTTGTTGAGGAGAATACGTGTAGTAACTCTAGGTTTAAAGGATTCGCCCACTTCAAATCGGCTATTCGGGAACCGAAGATTTTTCCGGCGAATTTGTCTCCTTCATGTATCAAAAATCCCAGAAACTCTCCAGCCGAAACTCCAAAAGCACCCTTGTTCGGGTTCATTTTAAGCCCATGCTTCCTTGTGCATTCTAGAGTTTTCCTTATGTCAGCCAAATGGGACTCATGATCCAATGACTTGATCACTACATCATCAATATATATTTCCATCAACACTGGGATAATACCTTTTCAAATATCTTCCATTTATAGCAGAAGCAAATTCTTCTCCCAATAATGTCTTCAAAATATATGCATTTCCAGGCACACATCTAACCACTCTGAAAGGACCTTCCCAATTTGGAGACCATTTGCCGAATGCTGCATATTTGGTTCCAATCGGCAATAGCATGGGTTTGTATTTATACCCAGGTCTTGATACAACTCCTAGTCGGACACGACTACAATACTTGCCTCCAAAAATAAACGATGAATCTTCGTGTCCATATCGCGTTTCTTGTTCGAACCGGCCTTTTCCTTGCATTGATCCACGTCATCACGCCTTCTTGAATGTTACTTCTTTTCGCCTGCGGAATAACGCCTCTGCCGAATGATGACGCGTTCCCGACCGCCGAGTGCCTTTGCCGAATGCTTCAGAGAAATTCCCTTAGCCGAATGGCATCCTTCCACCAAATTCGGCCCACATGTCAACCTCTTCCTGGTGCTAATTTTTGGTGTTAACACTAACTCATGGGCCTCTCTCAGGATTGCATCCCTAATCTGTTCCATGTCAGGCACACAAATCCTCTTCGCATACCACAACGTCCCTTGATCATCCACTCGGAATTCAGGTGCCTTTCCTAGCGCCACTTGCTCTCGGATCTCCTTGATCTTCTCATCCCCAAGCTGACCTTTCCGGATTTCCTGTTCCAGAGTCGGTTCTACTGTCATGTTTGTGATGCTAGCAACAAAACCCAGGCTCATCCTTTCAAACTCCAGACTGAGCTCTTCTGGTAAACACTGCCCAGAGATCTTATTCACATAACTCCTTCTACTCAGAGCATCCACCACCAAGTTAGCTTTGCGTGGGTGATAATGAATCTCCAGATTGTAATCCTTGATCAACTCTAGCCATCTGCGTTGCCTCATGTTCAGTTCGGACTGAGTGAAAACATACTTGAGACTCTTATGATCGGTGTAGATGTCACACTTGTGGCCAATCAGGTAATGCCTCCAAATCTTCAAGGCATGTACCACCGCTGCCAACTCCAAATCATGTGTTGGGTAATTTTTCTCATGTTTTCTCAATTGCCTTGATGCATATGCCACAATTCTTCCTTCCTGCATGAGTACACATCCCAGTCCTAGACGGGACGCATCGTAGTAGATAGGGAAGCTCTTGGCTATGTCAGGCAAAACCGACACATTGATTGGTGTTAATCTTCAACTCCTCAAAGTTGACTTTGACACTTCTCGGTCCAGACAAACTTAGCATTTTCTCCAATAATGCTGTCATGGGCTTAGCAATCTTGGAGAATCATTCAACGAGCCGTCTGTAATATCCTGCCATTCCAAGGAACTTCTGATCTCACTCACATCTTTTGGTGGATTCCAACTCAGCACATCACTAACTACTTCCTTCGGGTCAACTGTCACTCCACTATTGGACCACATATGACCCAAGGATGCTACTTCCTTCAACCAGAACCCACACTTGCTCAGCTTAGCATGCAGCTGATGTTCTCTAAGTCTCTGCATTACCAACCTCAGGTGTTCCTCGTGCTCTTCCTCATTCTTGGAGAAAACCAGAATGTCATCAATGAACACTACCACAAACTTATCGAGGTAGTCCATGAAGACACTATTCACTAGGTACATGAAGTAGGCGGGAGCATTAGTCATTCCAAAGGACATGACTGTGAACTCATATAGCCCATACCGAGTAGTGAAAGCTGTCTTGGGTATGTCCGACGGTCGGATCCTCATCCGATGATAGCCCGATCGAAGATCTACCTTGGAGAACACGCAAGCTCCCTTCAGCTGGTCGAATAGGTCATCATTCCTTGGCAACGGATGCATGTTCTTGATGGTCACCTCATTGAGTGCGCTGGTCGTTCATCTAGGAACACGTCCCGAAATTTGCACACCACTCTGATATCCTCTAGTGCTGCACCCTTAGCTTGATTGGGAACTGGCTGCTTGATACTCCACCCTCTTACCGGTCTTTGCTATCAGTTGTACTGTTATCCTAGTGCATTGGATCACCACGTCATATCTGGCTAACCAGGTCATTCTCAAGATTAGGTCGAACCCAATAGCTTCTAGGACTTTCAGTTACACTTTGAAGTCTACCCCCCTTATTGTGATGGTGACATGGGGGCAACATAAAGTGGCTCGCTGCCGATTTCCATTGATACTCCATCGGACATCACCAAGTAACTCAGATTTGGTGCAGAAGAAACTTAGAAAGATTTCTGAACGGATAGAGTAAGGACCAAAGATGTAGAGAATTTGATGGAGGAAGTGCAAGACAGATTAAAACCCAACTATGTATTCATTAATATCCTTAAACCTTAATCCAAAATCTAGATGGTGGTAGACTTGCGTCTATGCCCATCACACTCATTACAAAGATCCAAATCAATCATGAGCATAAAGACAACCAAACCAAACACCTAAGAACAAGCTCACACCAGACTCGACACACTGGGTTTTGACTCGACTCAAAAGCGTAAACTACTCGATCCCTATTACAGACTTTGCATATAGTCTTTTATCTCCTTTTATCATACCAAACTTTCGATAGTGGTATCTTTTCAACCGTAGCTCCGTTTTCAGCGATTCTTGCGCTCAAGTGATCATAGAACCAAGCCCTATCCTTTAGTGCGCTCTTTAAAAGTTTTCCTTTGACTGGTGTATTGTTCTTAGTGGTATATTGTTTGTTTGCTTTTTTAGCTGCTTGTTGTGCTCCGTGATTGCTGCGAGTAGAGAAACATCATCAAGAGATTTCAAGAAGAAGAAGGAGCACAGTTTGAGTGATCTGAAGAACTAAAAGAGCAAGAGTTGAAGACTCTTAGTAGTGGTATCTCTGTTGGATTGAGGCAAGTATAGCATGGACAATCCTTGCTACCTAAACACACCCTTTACATTATTTACTGCATACGCATGTGTCTAAATTTGTTTCCCATTAAGGTTGTACCTAGCCCTGTTTATCCTGTACCTTGATCACCTGGGTTTATGCATAGGGGTAGATATTTGCTAGGCGCAGCTACTATCACCTTTGCTTAACTGTTAATATTGACTTAATGGTTCACTTCAATGATAATGGTAAAACCTGCTTTTTAGCAACATGGATCAGGGAGCTAGGGCGTACGCTTCGTGCTTGGCCCTAGTGTCTCTCCATAAGGACTGGTTCTGAAAGCGGCAACACAGGAGCCTGTCGCCACCGCTAGAACTATAATGGCTCTGGTCTTGGACAAGTAACTTGTACGGCTCTAAATTAACAGTAGTTACCGAAGGGGCCGACGGCGTTATGAGAAGCATGGGTGAGAGTATGGTTTGATCCACCGAGGACGGATGATCGTCGGCTATGTCCCCGTGAGGCACAGTCCCGTGTTGGGAGCCATCATGTGTTGAGGCTCCACACGTTGCGCACTTTATTTTCCTGTTATGCATGTGTTGCCGCGCATTGGATGCCATTGACCTCCTCATGTCGCTACATGAGCGTAAGTCGATCTCGGTGCCTTGGGTCATGCTGCCTAGGTTGTACCATAACGGCTACTGTTGGTTTAGGGTGTCTTGTGAAAAGCTTCGTAGCGTCCCTATGCAGTCACACCTCGGAAGTGTTGATGTGCGTGGTTGGGTGCAAAGTTCATTTGAGCTTTTACGTGACTGGTGGGTAAAGGGCGAAACCTCTGCAGAGTGTACAATCTATCATGATAGCCTTGCTCAGGGTCACGAGCGGCCTGGATCCTTTTGGATTAGAAGTTGATGATATTTATTGCTGTTTAATGCTCACTTCTACTTTATTAATTGGGTTACAACTGGGATTCATTTAATTGTAGTATCTTGGCTAAATGATAAAATGAATCACCTAAAAGTGCTAATGCAGTTCAACCGTGTCAAGCCTTTCTTTTTAGCCTTCATATACCCGTGTTATACTTGCTAAGTAAGACATTTACTTACGCTTGCCATTATTCAACAAAATCCCGGATGGGTAACAGATGGAATGAATGAGATTGCTGCTACTGTATTCCCTGAAGATCTGCCTTACTACTAAGCTGTGTCAACCAGTTGGTGTCCCCGTGGACTGCGGCTCCGCTAGACGAGAGTATTAAATAGACTTCCGCTGTGTATGTGCTAAACTCTGATGTAAAACTATTTTATTCGAGCATATGTACTCTGATTTCCATATTTGTACGTGTATGTGTTCTGTGGACATCCTGGGCACACATATAGCAGCATTCGGGTTTCTGTGTAAATCCGGGTGTGACACCTCGGCCTATAAATAGCTGGCCATTGCTTGCTTGCTTCCTTGCACCTCTCACTCACTTGCTTTCTGAAATTTTCTGCTAGGAGCCCTCTCTCTCTCTCATTTCTTTTCTCAAGTGCTTGCTCTAGTTCTTCCAAAGTTCTAGCTCAAGTTTTGGTTCACTTGCACATCCAGAAAAATCCCAAAAAAATATTTGCCTTTGTGTGATCCTTGTGCTGAAATTTTGTTGGACGATTTTGTGGTGGTCTCCGACACCCACAAGAACGACTAACCATTTGTGGTGGTTTGATCCCCGCAAGAACGACTAACCTTCTCGAATGACTGACTTGATTTATTGTGCTAACCTTTGATATTCAGTCCTTCGGGTAGTTGTTTCTGTGCTAACATTTTGCAGGAGCCATGTCAAAGTTCATCGCCGCACTCCGTCGTTCCACCCGGCTTAACCGCCGCTCGGGCGATGCTGGGAGTTCCCCAGCTCGGTCCCGTGGCTCGAGCCGGATGGACGAGGATGAGGCTGGAGCAGTTGGCTTGGTGGAGGCTCTGCTGTACCCCAAGCCAGGCAGCTCCTGAGCGAGAACGATATCGTTCTCCGGACGGACCGGGAGAGAAGCACCTTCAACGAGCTCAGGCTGAAGGAGTTCGAGCACACCCATGTGTTCGATCAGGACCTTCTGAGTAGGACGGGGATGGACGAGGAGTTCCTGGAGATCTTCCATGCCATCGGCTGGGAGAACTTCTGGGAGATCAACGAGCCAGGTTCGTACTTACTCACGCTCGAGTTTCTTTCCACACTGGTTTCCGAAAATGGGGGGATTCGCTTCAGATTTTTCAACCAAGAGTTCTTCTGCTCTTGGAGGGATTTTAGCTTGGCTCTTGGTTTTTCAAGTCGTTGCTCTTTAGAGCCAAGCAGAGCTTTGAAAAGGTTTGATCGGGTCGCATTCTGGAAGAGGATTTCCGGAAATACCAACTGCCATGCACCCCGTATGAACAGTATCCATAACCCCACTCTGCGCTTTATGCACAAGTGGGTGGCTATGACGGTATTTCCGAGAGCCCTACGCCAAGTACCTTGAGGACATCCTCAACCACAAACGAGCCCTGCCGACCACCGAGGTAATAAAGCTAACAGAAGCTTGCAGCGCAGCTATTTTAAATAATCTCCCAGAGAAGAAGAAGGACCCAGGATGTCCTACCATCACATGCTCGATCGGTGATCAACACTTCAACCAAGCCCTGTGCGACCTTGGAGCAAGTGTCAGCGTCATGCCCAAGGTAGTGTACGATAAACTCGATCATTCTTCCTTGTCCCCTACAACTATGTATTTGCAGCTAGCGGACCAGTCAATCCGCCATCCCGCGGGGATAGCCGAGGACATTCCGGTGAAAATCCGGGAGTTCTTTGTCCCTGTGGATTTCGTGGTACTTGACATGAAAGTTGACACAAGGACGCCCCTCATTCTTGGAAGGCCGTTCCTCAAGAGGGTTTATCCTTGCTCTGTTCGTTGGTCTTTGTGGAACAGAGCAGTGCATGACTGCAGTAGCCTTAGTTTCTGCCCGTCGCAACGGAGGTGGTAGCCGTGAGGTGGTGACAGCCCTCTCGGTCTTTGTAGCCCCCAGCCATACTACCCCGGATACTCACAGTCCGCCCGTTTCGACTACGGTCGGGAGTTGTCATACATCTCCGACCGGGTCGACGTCATCGACGATCGGACACGGGGCATTCAAGACACATTAGCCCGTCATTCGCAGTACCTCCAAGAGAATGACGGGATGGTGTCATCCATCCAGCATGATGTCCGGGAGCTGTCCGAGCAGCTGGCCGCGTACCTCGCAAGACTCAATCCCTACGAGTGAAGCGTTCTAGCTTGGGGGAGGACCCCCACCAGGTATGTCTGAACCACCCAGCACTTTGTTCATGCATTCGCATTTTCCCTTTCCTTAGATTGCATATAAAAAAATAAAAAAATAATATTTCCTTTGAATAAAATTAACTCCCAACTATGCATGGAATGAACCATATGTCTCTCACCTTGGAAATGATGAATAGTTGCTCTGTCATTAATCTTGCTAGTACTTTGTTGCAACTAGTGCTTGGCTATGCTTGAGGTTATTTGGCATGAGTAAAAATGAACCTGAACCTTGTGGGAGCACATGCTTTATTCCAAGTCTAGGTTGTTGTGGGAATTGATATAGTGAGACTTTGGTTGAATTCTATTTCTGCTCTTAGTATGGTGAAAATCTCGGTTGTTTATGCTTTCAAAAATAAAACAAAGTTCCTCATTGGTCATAATACCTACCAGAGCCATATGATAGGATTAGTTCCAAAACTTTCTACCATATGCTGCTCGTCATCTTAGTGAGCTTTGTCAAATTGTTGTGACCTTAGTGAGGAATCTTTCATGCTTCTAAGATCGAGATTCACATACACTCCACCTCTCACTTGCAATTCCTACTCTGGGAGTTAGCAAAAATCATGCCATCATCAGTGCTCAGGCCACCAGGGCCTGGTTCGGCCGAACCCATGCCTTCGGCCGAACCAGGGACCTCCCCCCTCCTTGCCTATAAATGCTGGTGCAAGCTTGCTTGCTTCTCCCACACACACTTCCATTCTGAAATTTTCTGCTAGGAGCTCTCTCTCTCTCTCTCTCTCATTTCTTTGCTCAAGTGCTCAAGTTCTTGCTCAAAGTTCTTGCTCAAGTTTTAGTTCACTTGCATACCCAGAAAATACCAAAAATATTTGCTTTGTGTGACCCTTGTGCTGAAAATTTTGTTGGACGATTTTGTGGTGGTCTCCGACACCCACAAGAACGGATAACCATTTGTGGTGGTTTTGATCCCCGCAAGAACGACTAACCTTCTCGAACGACTGACTTGATTTCTTGTGCTAACCTTTGATACTAAGTCCTTCGGGTAGTCGTTTCTGTGCTAACATTTTGCAGGAGCCATGTCGAAGCTCATCGCCGCACTCCGTCGTTCCACCCGGCTTAACCGCCGCTCGGACGATGCTGGGAGTTCCCCAGCCCCGTCCCGTGGCTCGAGCCGGATGGACGAGGATGAGGCCGGAGCAGCTGGCTTGGGTGGAGGCTCTGCTGTACCCCAAGCCAGGCAGCTCCTGAGCGAGAACGACATTGTTCTCCGGACGGACCGGGAGAGAAGCACCTTCAACGAGCTCAGGCTGAAGGAATTCGAGCACACCCGTGTGTTCGATCAGGACCTACTGAAAAGGACGGGGATGGACGAGGAGTTCCCAGAGATCTTCCATGCCGTCGGCTGGGAGAACTTCTGGGAGATCAACGAGCCAGGTTCGTACTTACTCACGCTCGAGTTTCTTTCCACACTGGTTTCCGAAAATGGGGGGATTCGCTTCAGATTTTTCAACCAAGAGTTTTTCTGCTCTTGGAGGGATTTTAGCTTGGCTCTTGGTTTTTCAAGTCGTTGCTCTTTAGAGCCAAGCAGAGCTTTGAAAAGGTTTGATCGGGTCGCATTCTGGAAGAGGATTTCCGGAAATACCAACTGCCATGCACCCCGCATGAACAGTATCCATAACCCCACTCTGCGCTTTATGCACAAGTGGGTGGCTATGACGGTATTTCCGAGAGCCCTACGCCAAGTACCTTGAGGACATCCTCAACCACAAACGAGCCCTGCCGACCACCGAGGTAATAAAGCTAACAGAAGCTTGCAGCGCAGCTATTTTAAATAATCTCCCAGAGAAGAAGAAGGACCCAGGATGTCCTACCATCACATGCTCGATCGGTGATCAACACTTCAACCAAGCCCTGTGCGACCTTGGAGCAAGTGTCAGCGTCATGCCCAAGGTAGTGTACGATAAACTCGATCATTCTTCCTTGTCCCCTACAACTATGTATTTGCAGCTAGCGGACCAGTCAATCCGCCATCCCGCGGGGATAGCCGAGGACATTCCGGTGAAAATCCGGGAGTTCTTTGTCCCTGTGGATTTCGTGGTACTTGACATGAAAGTTGACACAAGGACGCCCCTCATTCTTGGAAGGCCGTTCCTCAAGAGGGTTTATCCTTGCTCTGTTCGTTGGAACAGAGCAGTGCATGACTGGTTTCCAACTACCGTCAAACTTCCAAGAAAATCCGGAGTCACTTATGAGGAAAGTACGACCCCGTGTTGTGCCTCCTCAAAAGCAACTCCTTCCGACGAACCCAGTCCTTCCCATCGTTGACCAGGCTACATCGAGGATGGCCAGCAAGACGATCCGTGAGTTCTCCGCTCCATCAAGCGAGAACGTACGTGTCGGACAAGCTCCGCCAGTCAGAGATGGTAACTTCAAGCTGAAGCCAGCCCTCATCAACATGGTACAGGCCAGCCCATTCTGCGGCAAGCCACACGAAGATGCCAATGCTCATCTCCAACATTTCCTGGAGATTTGCAACACCTTCACCATCCGCGGAGTAAGTATCGATGCCATTCGCCTCCGTTTATTTCCATTCTCATTATTAGGCAAGGCGAAACAATGGTTTTATGCTAACCGCGAAGCAATAGATACCTGGGATAAATGCACTAGCGCTTTCTTGCTAAAATTCTTTCCGGTCAAAGTTCCATGTACTTAGGTTTTATTTCTAATAAAGTTCCACGAGCGTAGCCGAACCACAGAAGAACAACTCTCAGAAAGAGACGAAGACGGCCCCTCATGAATTCTACGATCCTGCTGTGCTGCCATTCCCCAGACGATCCCACAAACCAACGGTGGACGAACAATTCAGCAAGTTCGTTGAGGTAATTCGTAAATTATATGTCAATATTCCATTACTTGAGGCTATGCAGGTTCCCACCTATGCCAAGTACTTGAAGGACATCCTCAACCACAAACGAGCCCTGCCGACCACCGAGGTAATAAAGCTAACAGAAGCCTGCAGCGCAGCCATTCTAAATAATCTCCCAGAGAAGAAGAAGGACCCAGGATGTCCTACCATCACATGCTCGATCGGTGATCAACACTTCAACCAAGCCCTGTGCGACCTTGGAGCAAGTGTCAGCGTCATGCCCAAGGTAGTGTACGATAAACTCGATCATTCTTCCTTGTCCCCTACAACTATGTATTTGCAGCTAGCGGACCAGTCAATCCGCCATCCCGCGGGGATAGCCGAGGACATTCCGGTGAAAATCCGGGAGTTCTTTGTCCCTGTGGATTTCGTGGTACTTGACATGGAAGTCGACACAAGGACGCCCCTCATTCTTGGAAGGCCGTTCCTGAGCACCGCCAACGCAAACATCGACGTAGGAGCCGGAAAAATCACTCTGAACATCAACGGAAAGGAAGAAGAGTTTGCATTCAAACCCAGGCTGGAGAAATGCTCTCAGGTACGTACTGAACAAATTCAAGATTTCACTAACCTGGAGCAGGTCAATGAAGTTGCATCCG
The DNA here is from genome assembly GCA_900205405.1 of Echinochloa crus-galli. NCBI lineage: Eukaryota > Viridiplantae > Streptophyta > Magnoliopsida > Poales > Poaceae > Echinochloa > Echinochloa crus-galli. The sequence continues at coordinate 123,949 of OAMR01001024.1, forward strand.
AGCCACAAAGCTCGT
>OAMR01001024.1:133361-151452 GCA_900205405.1 Echinochloa crus-galli
AAGGATGCGAAACCAAGACACACGCTCCTTGAGATCACAACACTAGAGCCGTGGTACGCCACCATAGTTGACTTCATGGTGTTAGGGTACGTCCCATCAGGTGAAAATAGGAAAAGATTGGTTTATGAGAGAAGATTTCACCTCGGGGACGACCCATACCTCTTCCTGGCGCCGTTGCCGGGGAACGGTAGCTGTTCTGATTCCGAACCCAAGTTGTCCGTGTATCCCATTACCACCATCCACATGGATTCCACCATCACCCTACGTCAACACCACTCGCTCCAAAGGCGATTTTTGGAGCCACCACCATCATCACATCCCATATCCACACCTGGCTATGCCCGGCTTCATAGCTATGGTTCTTGAGCAAACGTTCTCAGGAACGAATGCCGAGAGTCCATACGCGCATTTGCGCGAGTTTGAGCAACTCTGCTCATGCCTGACCATTGCGGGCATGACACAAGAGACACTCAAATGGAAGCTATTCCCGTTCTCATTGACGGGAGGAGCAAAGAAATGGTACTCTCTGGTGATCGGCAAGATGGACGGGAGCTGGGAAGCTCTCAAGGAGAAATTCTGCCTAAACTTCTTCCCAGTTTCCAAGGTAGCTAGTCTCCGAATCGAAATTCTTACCTTTAAGCAATTAAAGGGAGAATCGTTAGGAGTTGCTTGGGCTCGTTTCCAGCAAATCTTAGCAGCCGGACCAGACCTAGGCTTGTCGGAACCCATCATCCTCCAGCACTTCAGCCTTGGCCTCTGTCCCGTGGCCGCTACTTTCCTGGACTCTGCTTCAGGAGGGTCGTTCCTTCATTTGGTTCCCAGTGCAGCGAGGATAGTCCTGGATCGTATTCTGGACAACACTCCCCACACTGGAATCTATGATGAACTCCCCGATGAAGAAGAGAAACAGCCTGAACCTGAACCCGAAGAGCCAGTACAAATCCAATCCAAATCCATCAGCTCTTCCGTTCCGTCCATACCTGAAGCTCACTACGAACCACAACCGTCCCTTAGCCCAGCCTACTATGATTCACTCTACAACACGCCCTATGACTTCGATGATGACCTCTTCGATGACATCGGGAGTGTAACGAGTTTCCCACGGGAACGTCGTGTAGAGCCCATAGAACAAGCCCCCGACAAAGAAGAATTGGAATACCAGAGAGAATACCTTGGACGTCGCTCTGCTATCATGAGTCGAGAGTGGCTAGAAGAGGCCGAAGCCTAGACCGAGGTCGTCAAGATGCCCAGAAAGATTCAAAGGATATACTGTGAGTTCCTGGGCGAAGACAAGGAAATCGGGTACGACCCGAGCCTCGGAATCAACATAATCTCTAGCTCGTTGGTGCACAACCAATTCCCTGGTGTACTGTGGTTGTTTTCTCAGAAACGGCTACAATTCACTTCAGGAAGAATCCTGGATTGTTTGGGGATCCTGCGGGTCACACCCATCAAGATTAACGACCCTGAACTCTTCATGGATTTCCATATCTTCGATCTACCCAGTGACACCACACATTCCATCTTCATAGGTAGACCAGTCCAGAAGATCTTGGAAAAAGCACCAACAAGGCAGCTAGTAGAGCTCAGGATCGGTAACGAACTTATCCCTGTCTCTTATTCTCAGTCATTGAATACCCCTTTAGAGCCAGACCCCGATCCTGACCCACTAGAGGAAGTTAGATCAGCTCATTTGCTAGACTAGAGCAACCTATTTCAGAAGAAGATCTCCCGTTCTTTTCGGAAGAAGAGAAAACACACCCTCCGATCACTACAAGGTTTTGTATCAAATTCAACGCCTCTGTACTGCAACACCGAAAATTTGGTTGGTATAGATGGTTGTATTGCAACCATTCTTAAAAATCGTAGCGATACGTGTTTTTAATACAACAGTTTTGATGGTGTTGCAAAGCTTTGTTGCATTTTGTTGATGATATTGCAACGGTGTAAAATGGTTGCAGTAGAATTGATTGTGGTTGCAATTGTGTGGTAGTACTGCAACCACATTTGCGTTAGTTGCATTTAGTTGTGACTATTGCTACGCTTGTTTGGTGTTGCATAAAATTTCACAAGCGTTGCAAATTATTGACGCTTAATGCAACGAGAACTCTTGGAGGCGAAGCAAAGGTGAGGTTCAATTGCAACCTTTGTTGACAGTTGCAATATACTTTGATATTGTTGTAAATGCTAAATTTTATTGCAACAAGATCTTTGGCTTCGAAGCAAAAATTGTGTTCAAGTGCAACGCTTAATTTTTGTTGCGATATATACGTTGAGTGTTGCAACGAGAACTAGAAGCCGAGGCTGATTTGAATTGGGCCTTGTAGTGTGTATGATATACTATGAAAAAAATACAATTCATAGTAAAAAACAGAACTTGGCTAATTTTGAATTTATATTTTATTCTAACTATTAATTTTAAAAAAGAAGTTTGAATTGGTAGAAAACAATCTATCATTAGTGACGGAATAGAAAAAAATAAAAAAACACCATTCTATGGAATTGAACCAAGGACCTCAATACTACACTAGTATATGACTTACCACTACACCATTACAATGTTTGTGTTAGCTAGCATAGTTCAAGCATTTTTCATGTTTCTATGTGGTCAGCTTATAGTAACCTTATAGATATTAAAATAGAATAGTTACTTTAATGGGTTCTATTAGTTAGTTATTTCAAAAACAAAGTAAAGTTTTCTAAAATTATTGTTTTTTTTTATCTAATGCAACACCAGATGGGCAAATATTTTAGACTCCTAGCAGTGTTAAAACGTTACAATTACAAAAACTTACATACTTACACAACATAGGTATAGTGCTCTAGTGGTAAAACTTTTCTGGTGTTGCATTAGACAAAAAACATTTTGAAAATTCAAATTTTGAATTTCAAAAATTTACAAAGATAAACTAGTTTTGAAAATCGTAGATGGTTTCAAATTAAAAATTCATGAATATCAAGTTTGTTTAAGTTCTCAAGATCGACACTTTGTGTTCTGATCATTTTTACATTTGACAGATTTTTGAACAATTCAAATTTGAATTTCAAAAATTTACAAAGAAAAATTAATTTTTTAAACCCTAGATGGTTCAAATTATTTTTGTTTTGTGTCTAATGCAACACCGAAAAAACGTTGCAATGGGCCTAAAATGGTTGCAATAGAAACAATGCGAGGAAACCAAAATAATTTTAAATTGTCACGAGCTGCGATTGCCATGTCACCCGGTCCCACCTTGAGGATGTGTTGATGCGGGTCCCACCTTGAGGACGTGGTGATGCGGTATTACCAATGGGTGCCCCCTCGGTGACGTGGTGTTGTGGTCCCACCAGCGGTCCCACCCAGACGACATGACGCTCGGTCCAGTCCTACCTCGACCACGGTGGCGCTGTGGTCCTACCAGTGGATCCCATGGATCCTGTCGTCTCACTCCCCATGTAGCCTTCCCACGTGGACCACATGGTCCGGCTCCCCTTCAGCCTTCCCTCCTTTTTCTACAAAAAATGCAAAAAAATACGCTTCATAGTGGGTTTGAACTATGGACCAAAAACATCATAACAATTTGACTTACCATTTAGCTACAACAACTTATGTGATATTAGTTGCACTTTAGCATATATACTGAACCATCTATGTTAGTAGGTAATGCACCTCCACAAGCCACTCATGAAGTTCATTAAGATTTATTGGACAACTCTTATTTTGGTCATTTGTTCATGAGGCAAAATGATAATAGCATTGTTCACAAAATTTACATATCTCACTTATATTTATGAAACCATATGAGTGAGATGTAATTTTTTTGTTTTTTGTCTAATGCAACACTGAAAAATTGTTGCAATAGGGCTAAAATAGTTACAATAGACACAATGCCAAGAATTTAATTGGCAAAAAAAATGTGGCCGACGGAGATTCGAACCCGGGGCTTGGAGATTAGCAAGAAGGTGAGTTACCACTGAGTTCCAAGATAAGCTATGTTTAGAAATTAGAAGTTCTTATTCTATATACATTATTTTGTGCCCGGTTCCATTGCAGCGAAGAACACGTGAATGGTTCATATTTCTCCTTTTAATCTGCAATCAAATTTTCTATCTAGTTTTTCTCCGTCATACGTAATCCAAATTTGATGATTTTTTTCTAATTTTTTATAAAATAAGCATATTTTCATTAGTGAAACTTATTAATGCTATTATTTTGAAAATCTTCTCGTGCGAGTCTATTTGAACAATCCAATTTTTTAATTTCAAAAGATGACAACTACAAACATGATTTTTTACACTAAATGTTGTCAAATAGAAATGTGAAGAGTACCAAAATTTCATATCTCATCAAGATCTACCATCTTTATTTAGTAATTTTATCATTTTTCAAAAGTGGCAAATTCGACAAGTCTTCGATATAGATTCTTAAACTATGTGAGTGAATCTAGGATTAATGACCAATGTATACTACCACCTTTTCAAATTTAAAGGTTATCTAAATAAAGATTGTAGATCTTGACGAGTCAAGAAACTTTGCTATTCATCACTTTTTAAGTTTCCTCATATTATATTTTTATTCATAAGGTGTGTCAAAAAAAATGAGGACAAAAATCAAAAAATGGGACGCATCAACGGATCGAACCTACGACCTCAGAATTGGAAACCACGACACCACATATTCATTAGTGATTATAATGCGTAGTTTTTCCTCTTTTTTCTTTTTATATCACAGTTTGGATCCATTCGGGTTCGTGCTGGGCCGAGCGCTGCACTCGTCTGGGCCGCGAAGCACTGCTACCGGACCACCAGATGGCACCACATAATTGGTCCAGTTCTATTGGAACGAAGAACACGTGAAGGGTTCGTATTTCTCCTTTTAATCTGCAAAGTAATTTTGTATCTAGTTTTTCTCCGTCATACGTTATCCAAATTTGATGATTTTTTTTTCTAAATTTGTATAAAATCAGCATATTTTCATTAGTGAAACTTATTAATATTATTATTTTAAAACTCTTCTTGTGTGAGTCTATTTGAAATCTAATTTTTGAATTTCAAAATTTAAAAACTACTAAATGATGTCAAATGTAAAAGTGATGAATACCAAAGTTTCATATCTCATCGAGATCTACAATCTTTACTTAGGTCATTTTACCATTTTTAAAAGTGGTAATAACATGTAGTACAAATTTGACAAGTCTCAAATAAAGTTTCTTAAACTATGTGAATGAATCTAGGATTAATGACCAATATATACTACTACCTTCTCAAATGAAAAGGTTATCTAAATAAAGATTGTAGATCTTGACGAGTCAAGAAACTTTGCTATTCATCACTTTTTAAGTTTCCAGTCATTGAATACCCCTTTAGAGCCAGACCCCGATCCTGACCCACTAGAGGAAGTTAGATCAGCTCATTTGCTAGACCTAGAGCGACCTATTTCAGAAGAAGATCTCCCGTTCTTTTCAGAAGAAGAGGAAACACACCCTCCGAACTTAGTTTAGGATTAGTACACTTCTCGTTCCCCGTGGAAATCGATACCTTGGAATACTCCCGGGTGAAAGCTACATCGGTATCCGTCCGCTTGCGGATTTATCTGTAGGCCGTAAGGAGTGCCAACAACCCCCCAGCATACCGACTCCCGGACCACTCAGAGTCCGTGTCCTGGCCATAGTCCCATCGTCCTGAGGCGAAGTAGTTCGGCTCCTGGTGTTGCCCGGAGCCTCCTGCTCCGATTTGGAAAAAGATTTCGGGGAACCCCAACTGTCATGCGCCACGCACGAACAGTATTCATAACCCCACTTTGCGGTTTTATGCATCGTTGGGTATCTATGACAGTGTTTCCCCAGGCGGATTTGCGCCCTGTCAACACTATTGAGTTGCGGGTTCTTTTCGCCATGGTTAAGCAAATTCCGTATTCTCCCGTAAAAGACATGGTTAGTCACTAACTGGCTCATATTTCTCGTGTGGGTAGCATGGCGAATGACTTTCTCTAGTCACTCGCCTTGCCAACCATCTGGGCGTTCTTCAGGGCGCCGCCTCACGTACATCGAGTCAGCGCGTTCCGTCGTGGATGCTGAGCACTTCGGCAGGCCCACATGATACGGCGGACGCCCGATGCAACGTTGTCCATGATTTATCGTGGCTATACAACTGAAGTGCCCTTGCCTTGTGTTCCCCGAAATCTTTTTCCAAAATGCAACCCGATCAAATCTTTTCAGCGCTTTGTTCGGGTCTAAGGAACAACGGCTTGAAAATCCGAGACCCGAACTAAAATCCCTCCAAGAGCAAAAGAACTCTTGGTTGAAAAACCGAAAATGAATCCCCCCAGTTTCTGAAACCAAAGTGGAAAGGAACTCGAGGGTGAGAAGGTACGAACCTTGTTCGTTGATGTGCCAGAAGTTCTCCCAGCCAATGGCCTGGAAGACTTCCGTGAACTCTTCATCCATACCTGTGTCCCTGAGCTAGTCCTGCTAAAAAACACGGGTGTGCTCGAACTCCTTCAAAGAAGGGAGGAATGACGGTAGTGCGCAATGACAAGAATGAGCTCATTCCTCAGCGCACTGTTACCGGGTGAAGTGCTACAGCGGTGATTCTGTGCGCTTGCAGAATATTTATATATTTTACTAAGCCATAAGGAAAACCACTGAACACTTCTTGCATCCAGTACCGGGATTCTCCAATTCTGATATTGGATCGTAAGAAGTGCCAACACTGCCCCCCGGTCACCAACCCTCCAAGGAGATGCTCTGTGGCAGAGGACAGGGACCACAAGGTAACACCTTTGATGACCACCATAGCGAGCAGCGGAGCGAGGAACGAAAGCGGCGGCGGTGAGCAAAGCAAGCAGAAGATGGCACGCGAGCTCAGAAAACACGGAAGAACAAAAGCGCACAGCGGTTGCGGGGAATGGCAAAGGTAAGTAATCCCCCCCCCCCCCCCCCGCTTTCCTTTTTCCCCCCCGCTTTCCATTTTATAGAGGTAGGGGCGAGCTTATCCCCGCCGCAATGCACGATCCCACTGACAGTGGGCCCGGTGCGCGTGGCACGTCAGTGCCAACTGGGCCCCCGTCCCTTTCTTTCCCTGAGACGCGGCGCGCGTGGGCAGCGGCATTTACTGCGGCACGACAAAACGAAACGGCACGGCAGTGGCGCCTGACCGCCCGTCGCCTCGCCTCCTTGGCAGTGGGTACTTGCCTCTCTCCCGCATGCCAACCCCGCCTAAAAAGGTGCGCCCAGTGCACCCACCTCGCCCACTCCATGCCACGTCAGCCACGACCACGCCTGCGCGCAGTCGTGTGAACGCTCGTGCGCGGGCCCGCAGACCGGAGCATCGGACGGGTGAACGGACAGGTTCCTTCCGAACTAAGGCAACGGCGCCTTCCCCTCCGCCCGCGAAGTGCGGGGTATTACCCGTCAGGGGCTCGAAGCTCGACCCTCGGAGAGGGTCGACGGACGCTCCCGGTGGAGTGATGCGAGGGCTACAGGTCATACTCGACCGGTCCGCTCTCGAGCCCGAGGCTCGAGGACGGCCTATGCCTTCCGCTAAGCCCTACTGATCAGAAGTACGAAGCCTGGCCCGCCAAGGGGTTCGACAGGCGCTCCAGATCGACAGAGTCAGGGACGATTCGGGCGTGCTCATCGTGACCTTGCCCCGGACGCGAAGTCTGTGGACGCCCCTGTTGTGTTCGAGGCCAGACAAAGGCAGCTAGATGAGGGATCCCATCAAGGGAGAGCTTCCGCCCCCTCGGACCCCGTCGAAGGGGACCGAGCCCTACCTAGCAAACCTTTACAAGCGCTCTCATGGACGAGTCACCGGACCACAAGCCGACCCCTAATGAACGGGGCACGGGCGTCCACTTGAACCACCCTCTAGCAGCTCACCGAGGTTTTTGTGTACGCGGCCCGATTCGAGGGATGCACAAATGACCTCACCCCTCTCCCCCATGAAGGGGTAGCGAGGGTCGAAACTTAGAAACGAGAGCCTCCCCGGTCGCCCCTGCTCGGGCCAGGGGCTCCACGTAGCACATTCATTCCCCCAAATGTTCATAGCATGTCGAAACCATACAGATCTGGAGCCTCGCATGACTCGGAAGCGTCCGCCGTGTTGAGTTGGGTATGACCGACGCTACCCTCAAAAATCAAAGCCCTTGCACGAGCAAACTCACTCTTTCAAGGGCTCGGGGGCTACATCCACGGGTGTGCTCACGCGCCCCCACGGAAGAACGAACGAACCAGGGAGGAATAACCCCCACAGAACGCCCGGGAACGATCCCACTAACCGTCAGCATCTGCCCAACTGGCCTCCAGTCCGGCAGATGCTCGGGGGCTACTGTCGGGGACGTGATAAAGGGGTCCCCTAACCATCGGGATAATCACCTTTAAAAACGCAAAATCACAGAAAGGCCAACAATACCGATGGCCCAAGACAGCGCCTGGGTAGCGCGGCCCGTTATCACCAAACGCGGCCCAACCCAACTCACTCATCGAAGGGTCCCAAATGGCAAGCTCCATCTCCGCCTCGCTCGAGGGTCTGCGACCCCCTCGGGCGGGCGCGACGCAGTCACACCCGGATTTATATAAAATCCCAAGTGCGGCTATATATTGTCACACCCCAAAATTTTTGAATTTTGGGATGTGATTTGTTAGCATAATTAATACATTGATTTTCTCAATTTTCTAAAATTTTCCAAGCTTTATGTAATTAACAGGGAATTTAGTATAGGAAATTTTATTTTCCAAAATAAATTAAACAACATAAGTTATAATATTGAGTGCCTTGCATTCATGCTGGTTGCATTTAGTGGTTTTATGTGTGTAAAATTTTAAAATGCGTTCGGAAGCCTAATGGGAATTTTCCAGATTTTTCTGGGATTTATTCCTATTTTTCCTAGAACAAATTTTAGTTTTTCAAGTAGGCTAAAATCCTTTTCGTGAGCTCCAAATATTTTATTTGGGTTCCTCATGTCCAAATCTATCTCTATGATTTTCCCTAGGATTTTTAGAATTTTTGGAGTATTTTTCATGGTTTAAATATGAATTCTGGACTTATCTGGAATTATTTATAACCAAAAAAATAATTATTCCGTGAATAAAAATCAGCCCAAATCTTAGTGGATCAGCCTAGGCCAAAAGTTGATCCAATTTTAAGCCCAAAACCATCCCACCACTTTAGTGGGCCAAATTTCAAAGCCCATTAGCATTAGAATGGGGCAAACCACCGTTAGTCCCATATTGCTAATGTACTTGGAGGTGAGAGGTTATCTCCCTATATATACAACCCACCCCTCATCTAAAAAAGGCACACCATCGGCTCCTTTACAGGGAGGCCCCTCGAATGGGATTCCCTAAGGTAGTCTTCTTCCACCATATCTTCCACTAGTGCCCATTCTTCCTCTCGTCGTCGCCTCGAGCCTTCCGTCGTTTTTGGCCTCAACATTTTCGGTAAGACCCTCAGCAAATCTTGTAATTTTCTACCATATTCTTTAGTCTATACTCTTTCGTAGAAAAGCCCCTGCTAGTTTTAAGCGCCAAAAATCTTGTTTAGTCCATAGTTTCCAACGTTTTCTGAAAATTCGACCAGATTCCTGAGCTGCTCACTGTTTTAACCATAACTTTTGATCCTCATAACTAAATCTAGCAAATAAATACATTTTGGATATCTACAGAACATTTCCTATAACTTTTATTGAATACTTCAGGTCAAAATATGGCTATTACTAAGTCCAAAATATTTAAACAGATTCCTGACCACAGATTTGCACCCTCAAAAACAGATTCTGAACGGCGCACTAAATCATGTGTCGTTTCTAGAAAGTAGCTCCTAAAATCGTGATATTGTACCAGAAAATAGATAATCAAATTATGAAACTAACCCAACTTGAATCACCTCAATAGGAGTTCTGTAACTCGAGATATTAAATAAACAATTCAGCTGTATCAGGACCTCGAGACAGATTCTGAACACTCCAATGAAATGCATGTATATCTTTGTGAGAATATCCACAAATCACGAAAAATTTCCAGAAACTAGATTATCAAATTATGAAGCTAACCCAACTGGAATCACGTCAATCAGATGTATATAACTCGAGATATAAAATAAACAAGCAGACTATGTCAGATGGTGACGTGAATTGGTGAAGCCATATCTTCCTCCTTTTACTTCCGATTAGAGTGATTCTTGCTCTCACGTGACCATAGAACCAAGCCCTATCTTTTAGTACACTCTTTTAAAGCTTTTATTTTGATTGGTGTACTGTTCTTAGTTGTATTTTGTTTGTTCTCTTGTTTAGCTACATGTTGTGCTCCTGTCGTTGATTGATGCGAGTAGAGAAGCGCCATCAAAAGAGTTCAAGGAGAAGAGTTTGATGATCAAGAGATGAAGACTGAGTAAATATAGGCAAGTTGTAGCACAGACAATCCTTGCTACCTACACACCCTTTAATCATTTATTTCATACATGCATGTGTCTAAATGGATGTACCTTTAAGGTTGTTCCTAGTTTTGATTATCTTGTCCTTGATTACCTTGGGTTTATACATATGGGTAGAATCTTTGCTATGCGCAGCTACTATCACCTCTATTTAATTGTTAAATTTGACTTAATGGTTCACTTCAATATGATGATTAAAACTTGCTTTTTAGTAACATGGATCAGGGAGCAAGAACATGTGCTTCGTGCTTTGTTCTAGTGTCTCCCCCTAAGGACTGGTTCTTAAAGCGGCAACCCAGGAGCCTGTCGTCACCACCAGGACTATAATGGCTCTGGTCTTGGACAAGTAGCTTGTACGGCTCTAGCTTGACAGTGGTTACCGAGGGGCCAACGGCGTTGTGGGAGGCAAGGTGCTGGGTGTCATCCCGATTCCACCGAGGACGGTGTGTGTACCCGTCGGCTAGGTCTCGTTAGACCCAGTCCCGTGTTGGGAGTCTCAGGGATTTAGAACTCCGCACGTTGCGCATTGTTGGGTGGATTCCCGCGCTCTGGACGCCATCGGCCCCCCCTATGGTGTGACTCCGTAGGCGTACGTCGATCTCGGTGCCTAAGGTTTCACCGCCTTGTATTACCACAACGGCTACTGTCTTGTTAGGGTGTCTTGTGAAAAGCCTCGTAGCGTCCCTGTGCAATCACACCTCGAAAGTGTTGATGTGCGTGGTTGGGTGCAACGTTCTTTTGAACGTTTACGCGACTGGTGGGTAAAGGGCGAAACCTCTGTAGAGTGTAAATCTATCATGATAGCCTTGCTCATGGTCACGAGCGGCCTGGATCCTCGGTGGAATCAGGAATCACCCCGCGCCTTGCCTCCCACAACGCCGTCGGCCCGTCGGTAACCACTGTCACGCTAGAGACGTACAAGCAACTTGTCCAAGACCAGAGCCATTATAGTTCTGGCGGTGGCGACAAGCTCCTGGGTTTCCGCTTTAAGAAACGGTCCTCACGGAGAGACACTAGGGCCTGGCACGCAGCTGACGCCCTAGTTCCCTTAACCATGTTGCTAAAAAGCATATTTTAACATTTAAGTTGAAGTGAACCATTAAATCAAGATTAACAGTAATAATAAGGGTGACAGTAGCTGCGCCTAGCAAAAATCTACCCATAATGCATTAACCCAAGGTAATCAATGGAATAGGATAAACAAGACTAGGTACAACCTTAGGGTACATCAATTTTAATGCATGAATGTAAATAATGTAGTACATAGTGGATAGGTAGCAAGGATTATCCGTTGCTATAACTTGCCTTCCTCAAAGTGCTGCTGCTGCTGCTGCTGCTGCTGTGAGTTCGGCTCCTGAAAATCCTCCTCGTACTCAAACTCCAACGGCAACGGCTCACCGATTGGACTCGAATCAACACACAAGCATCCATACAAGACAATACATGCAAGCAAAAGTATTCTATTAGAAACAGTACATCAAACAGTAGAAACAGTACAAAAGAAGGTTTTAGATCTATTCTACGCATCACTAGAACACATGAGCGCGAAAATCACTCTAATCGGAGCTAAAACGAGAAAATTATGCTATTTTGAAGATCCAGGGACTAAACTGCGAAAAACCGAGGACCTATACGTAATTACGCATTAAAACAGAAGGGCCTAGGCGTAAAAAGACGAGGGACGGACTGCGGGTTAAATACCAAAAAAGACAGGGGCTCTTTAGCAAAAAGCCCCGAGTTGACAGGTATGAGTCATGTTTGACTCGGCTCAGGGTGGATCTGGGCCGTTGGATCGAAATCGGACGGCCGAGGTTGGTACTACGGAGCGTGCTAGCGAGGAGAGACGGGAGTGGATGGCGAGTCTACCTGAGGTGCCCCAAGCGACGGTCGGCCGGCGACGTACTCGGACGGCGAGCAATGGCGGCCGGCGGCGCTGTGGTGTGGGGGAGGAGGAGTGCTGGGGCTCTGGTGGCTCGAGGCGGGGTGTGGTGGAGGTTGAGGGCTGCGAGGGCCGGTTTATATAGGGTCCAGGGGAGCCCTAGGGCACCGGGGAGGGGGCGTGGTGCGCACGTCGAGGATCACGCCGGCGGCGGTAACTTTCCTTGCGCGGAGGCGGCTTTCCTTCGGGGGAGCTCGGCTAGGAAAGGAAAGGGGCGGCGCAGGAAGCTTCCGCGAAGGTTCCTAGGGGCCACAGGGGCGTGCGAGGCGGCTCAGGGGCCGAGCCGAGGCGGCGGTGCGGTCGAGCTTGGGCTCGGTCCGAGCTAGCCCGAGGTAGGGGGAGAAGCTGACGTGCGGGGCCCGCTGGTCAGTGGGTGAGGGAGGAGAGTGCTGCAAGTTTGGGCCGTGCTGGGCCGATTTCGGCGACGGGGTGCGCGGCTGGGCCGAGAGGGAAATGGGCAGGGGTGGGCCGAGGTTTCTGCGCGAGCTGGGCTAGTGAGCTGGACCGGCGAGATAATTGAGGGGGCTAAGCTGGACTTGTGCTGCTGGGTGGCTGTGCTGGGCCGCGGTTGAGTTGGGTGAGAGGAATGGGGCGGGGGCGCGGCTGGGCCGAGCTGGTTGCTGGGTTGCGGAGGAAAAGAAAACAGGGAGGAGAAACAGGCCGAGGGAAAAGTTCAGGGGGTGAAAACAAACCATGGGCTAAACAACTATTCTAGAGCTCCAAGCTCCAAACAGAGTGGTCCAAATTTGAATTTAAACAAATTTAAATTCTTGTTTGAACCACAAGCAATACAAAAATAAATGCAGCAGCATGAATGCAACAAAAATGTTTCTATGCCTTATATTTGATTTTAATTTTCAGAAATTATTTATTTAACCTATATTAAACATTAACATGATAATAAATAATCAATTAATTACTAAAAATTTTAAATATGCTATTTTTGGGTGTTACAAACCTACCAACCTTAAGATGAATCTCGTCCTCGAGATTCGAAGAGTTGTGGATAAGCGGCCTTGAGGTCTTCTTCTCTTTCCCAAGTCGCTTCGTTGCCTGATATTCCACTTTCTCTCCGCCTGTTGCAACCAACTGTACTGCCTTCCTGGCGCACTGGATCACCGCATTATATTTGCCTAGCCAGCTCATCCCCAGGATTAGATCAAACCCAACAGAATTCAGTACTATGGGGGTATACCTCGAAGTCTACCCCCCTTATTGTGATGGTGACTCTGGAGCAACGTAGACTAGCTCGTTGTTCTCCACCAGGTGAACTAACTACCATGGGGTTTCCTATAGGTTGTAGAGTCAACATGTTCTTTTATACAAATGCAGCGGAGATGAAAGCATGTGAAGCTTGAACCTCTTCACACCCCTCATCGGTGACACCTTGAGGTATACAAAGTCATCAACCTTGAAGCTGAGATCCCTCCTTCTGACATCTGCATAGCTCTTCTGCCTAGACTGTGCCCTCTGCAAATTCTGCCTGATTGTTTGCACTTGCTGCTCCGTCCTGTTGAGTATGTCCGGTCCAAAAACTTGACTCTCCCCAGTCTGACTCCAGAACAATGGTGTTCTGCACTCTCTGTCATACAGAGCCTCGAATGGGGACATCTGCAGACTCTTCTGGTAGCTGTTGTTGTACGAGAATTCTGCATAACACAGACTCTTGTCCCAGCTAACACCATACTGCAGGGCACATGCTCTCAACATGTCCTCCAAGATCTGATTGGTCCGCTCTGTCTGCCCATCAGTCTGAGGGTGATAAGCTGAGCTGAAATGTAGCTTTGTGTCCATCGACTCATGCAACCTCCTCCAGAAGTGCGATGTGAACTAAGTACCACGATCATACACTATCCGCTTTGGTACTCCATGCAAGCATACTATCCTCTCCATGTACAGTTCTGCCAATTGGGCGCTTGTGTAAGTGGTCTTTACTGGAAGAAAATGTGCCACTTTGGTCAAGCGATCCACTATCACCCAAATGGAGTCAAATCCTCTCTGAGTGCCAGGCAGACCAGTGATGAAGTACATACCAACTTCCTCCCACTTCCATTCAGGTATCTTCAAAGGCTGGAGTAATCCTACTGGACTCTGATGTTCAGCCTTGACTCTCTGACATGTGTCACATAGAGCCACGTGAGTTGCCACATCACGCTTCAACCCATACCACCAGAATCTTTCCTTGATGTCTTGATACATCTTGGTGCTTCCAGGGTGGATTGAGTAAGCTGAATCATGAGCTTCTCTCAGGATCGTGTCCCTGATCTGTGCTATGTCTGGTACACATATCCTCTTCCCATGCCACAAGGTTCCTTGATCATCAACTCAAAATCCAGGGGCCTTTCCTAGAGCAACATTCCCCACAATCTCCTTGATATGCTCATCTTCAAGCTGACCCTTCCGGATCTCTTGTTCCAGAGTTGGTTCCACTGTCATCTTTGTGATGCTAGTCACAAATCCCAGACTCATCCTCTCAAATTCCCGGCTGAGTTCTTCCGGTAGACAGTGTCCAGTGATCTTGTTCACATAGCTCCTTCTACTCAGAGCATCTGCCACCAAATTAGCCTTGCCTGGGTGGTAGTGGATCTCCAGATCATAGTCCTTGATCAACTCCAACCTGGGAGAGCTCCGCTCCACGTTTTCTAGCTCCGCTCCCCAATCCTAGACGGGATGCATCGCAGTAGATAGAGAAGCTCTTGGCAAGGTCAGGCAAAACCAGCACAGGGGCTGTTGTCAGTCTCTTCTTCAACTCTTCAAAGCTGGTCTGACACTGCTCGGTCCAGATGAACTTGGCATTTTTCTCCAATAACGCCGTCAGGGGTTTAGCAATCTTGGAGAATCCTTCAATGAACCGTCGATAATACCCAGCCATCCCAAGGAAACTCCTGATTTCGCTAACATCCCGGGGCGGATTCCAGCTCAACACATCACTGACCTTCTTCGGGTCAACTGCCACTCCCCCATTGGACAACACATGTCCCAAGAATGCCACTTCCTTCAGCCAGAATTCACACTTGCTCAGCTTGGAATATAGTTGGTGTTCCCGGAGTCTTTGCATCACCAATCTTAAGTGTTCCTCATGTTCTTCCTCATTCTTGGAGAAGACCAGTATGTCATCAATGAATACCACCACGAATTTGTCGAGGTAGTCCATGAACACACTGTTCATCAGGTACATAAAGTATGCAGGAGCATTAGTCAATCCAAAGGACATGATTGTGAACTCATACAACCCGTACCAAGTGGTGAAGGCCGTCTTGGGTATATCCGACACTCGAATCTTCATCTGGTAGTAACCTGACCTGAGATCGATCTTAGAGAACACACAGGCTCCCTTCAACTGATCGAACAGATCATCAATCCTTGGCAGTGGGTACTTGTTCTTGATGGTCATTTCGTTGAGGGCTCTATAGTCCACACACAACCTTTGTGTACCATTGTTGGCGGTCGTTACAACCCAATTTCGACCACCAATACTCGGGAATAAATGAGGCTTTATGTAACATTCTATGTACTTAGGTTTTACTTCTAATGGAGTTCCACGAGTTTTGGTGAGTGTCACTTGTGCAAGTACGATAACGAGAAATACGTGCTATAGGGGTCGGAAATGACCGATTCGGCCGAATGACACGTTCGGCCGGTTACCCCCCTTAGCCGTACAGGCCGCCGGGAGCCGTCCATGTCAGCGACAACCAAACGAACACATCACCTGACACATGGACGACCGCCAACGCAACTCAGGCCACTGCCACATCACTCTGGGCCAGAACAAGACAAGTCCAAGCATCAAAGAGGAGGCCCAGGAGGTCCAGGAGCTAGAGGCGGCGCTGGGGGGCCGGCCATGGGCCAGGCCCGGTTCGGCCGAACTCTCCAGTTCGCCCGAACCGCCCCCAGTAGCCAGAACCGACCCCAAGGAGCAATCAAGGCCGTAGGAGCTGAAGACGGTGGATCCTACGTTCGGCCGAACCCCCTGGTTCGGCCGAACCGCCTATCCTCGCCCGAATCAAGGGGGGAGATTCCCTGGATCACTTGGCGGTTACTCCAGCTCCAACCGTCCTATGCAACTATAAATAGGACCTTGTACTCTCACTTACAACACACAACTCAAGAGGAGAAGAAGAGTAGACGCCGCTAGGTTCCGCCACTCATATCAGTAGAAATAGGGAGAGAGGAGAGGTGAGCGTCCCGGAGAGGAGCCGGAGTGTCGGCCCCTCTTCCCGCTGTACCTCTACGGATGCGACTTCACTTCGAGTAACATCCGGGGCATGTCTGGTACTCCTTGTATCTCTCTCTGATTAATTGAGCATTCAGTTCTTACTTACTTTACTTGCATCGTTCTACGTTCAATGCTTAGTGGTATAGTATAATTGTATGCTAGCTGCTTAGCTTATTTGCTTATCTGTCTGCAGTAGATAAGTATTAGTCGACTAGTTTAGGCGTGGTGCCTGTACTTGAGACTAGCTCAGAATCCGCCCGTCGCAACGGAGGTGGTAGCCGTAAGGTGGTGACAGCCCTTCGGTCTTGTAGTCCATCACGTTAGTTCCGGTGTCTAGGACCCAAGGTTAGGGTAACGGCACCCCTTCTCATCCCTTTCTGTGTGTCGGAGGCTCTTAGTCCCGAAGCAAGTATCTTCGTATCCTCTGAATCTGCTCAGTCAAGAATACCCTTACCAGACCTGTACCCTCTCTACCCTCCTATCTCTTCTCTTCTCCTTGTTGTCGTCATCCACCTCATCCATTTCATCCACTCCATCTACCTAGGACAACTTAGTTTAGGATTAGTACACTTCTCGTTCCCCGTGGAAATCGATACCTTGGAATACTCCCGGGTGAAAGCTACATCGGTATCCGTCCGCTTGCGGATTATCTGTAGGCCGTAAGGAGTGCCAACAAGCTTTCTGGCGCCGTTGCCGGGGAACGGTAGCTGTTCTGATTCCGAACCCAAGTTGTCCGTGTATCCCACCATCATCCATCATATGGATTCCACCCTCACCTTACGCCAACACTCGGCTCCAAAGGGCGATTTTTGGAGCCACAACCATCATCACATCCCATATCCATACCCGGCTATGAGCTACGTCCCGGCTTTATAGCCATGGTTCGTGAGCAATCGTTCTTAGGAACGAAGGCCGAGAGTCCATACGCGCATTTGCGCGAGTTTGAGCAACTCTGTTCGTGTCTCGTCATTGCGGGCATGACACAAGAGACACTCAAATGGAAGCTATTCCTATTCTCATTGACGGGAGGAGCAAAGAAATGGTACTCTCTGGCTATCGAAAATATGGACGGGAGCTGGGAAGCTCTCAAGGAAAAATTCTGCCTAAACTCCTTCCCAGTTTCCAAGGTAGCCAGTCTCCGAGCGGAAATCATTAACTTTAAGCAATTAAAGGGAGAATCGTTAAGAGCTGCCTGGGCTCGTTTCAAGCAAATACTGGCCTCACGACCGGACCTAAGCCTACCAGAACCTGTTGTTTTACAACACTTCAGCCTTGGCCTCTGTCCCGTAGCCACCACTTTCTTGGACTCTGCTTCAAAAGGGTCGCTTCAAAAGGGTCGTTTTTTCATTTGACTCCTAGTGAAGCGAGGATAGTCCTGGAGCGCATCCTGGACGACACTCCCTACACTGGAGTCTATGACGAACTCCCCGATGAAGAAGAGAAGCAGCCTGAACCTGAACCTCGGCACGGCCCATGGGCGGCACGACACGCCTGCCGCCGTGCCCGTGCCGGCACGGCCCGAAGGC
>OAMR01001024.1:175399-194833 GCA_900205405.1 Echinochloa crus-galli
CTTGGTCATCGTTGACGTGGACGGCTCCCGGTGGCCTGTACGGCTAAGGGGGATAACCGGCCGAACATGTCGTTCGGTCGTTTCTGTCATTTCCGACCCCTGTAGCACGTATTTCGTGATATTGTACCTGCAAACATGACACTCACCAAAACTCGTGGAACTTTATTAGAAATAAAACCTAAGTGCAAGGAATGTTGCATAGTCTCTAATTTTATCCCGAGTATTGGTGGTCGAATTTGGGTTGTAACGACCGCCAACACATGCCCGCAATGGTCAGGCATGAGTAGAGTTGCTCAAACTCGCGCAAATGCGCGTATGGACTCTCGGCCTTCGTTCCTGAGAACGATTGCTCACGAACCATGGCTATGAAGCCGGCGCATAGCTCATAGCCAGGTGTGGATATGGGATTACTTCCATGCGGGACAGGTGGTCAGCCACTGAGTTCTCTACTCCTTTCTTATCTCTTATCTCGATGTCAAACTCTTGGAGTAACAGAACCCAGCGGATAAGCCTTGGTTTCGCGTCCTTTTTGGTCAGAAGGTACTTCAGAGTAGCGTGATCTGAATAGACTATGACCTTGGCCCCAACAAGATAGGACCGGAATTTGTCTATAGCAAATACTACCGCTAAGAGAGCAGGTGCGTTACACAACCCAAAGGACATACGCCGATAGGCATACGTCCCATAAGGGCATGTGAACGTGGTTTTACTCTGGTCTTCAGGATGGATTGGAATTTGGTGATATCCAGAGTAACCGTCAAGGAAGCAGAAGAAAGAGTGTTTGGCTAACCGTTCAAGCATTTCGTCTATGAACGGAAGGGGGAAATGGTCTTTCTTGGTGGCTTTGTTGAGTTTACGATAATCTATGCACATACGCCACCCGGTAACAGTGCGCTGAGGAATGAGCTCATTCTTGTCATTGCGCACTACCGTCATTCCTCCCTTCTTTGGAACGACTTGGACGGGGCTAACCCACTCGCTATTGGGAACTGGGTAGATAATCCCAGCGTGAAGGAGTTTGAGGACTTCCTTTTTCACAACCTCTCTCATGGCATTGTTTAGCCGTCGTTGAGGTTCCCGAGATGGCATAGCTTTAGAATCGATCGAGATGCGATGGGTACAGAGATTTGGGCTAATCCCTTTCAGGTCTTGGAGAGAATATCCTAAGACCGATCGATTCTTCTCCAGAACAGAGATGAGTTGTTGGGTTTCTAATTCGGAGAGCTTATCACTGATGATTACTGGAGTTTGCTTATCCCCAAAGAGGAAAGCATACCTAAGTCCAGGCGGAAGTGGATTGACCTCGATTGGGGAAGGTTTTGGAGTTTCGTTTGTATCGAGCTCAATCGGAGGGTGTGTTTCCTCTTCTTCCGAAAAGAACGGGAGATCTTCTTCTGGAATAGGTTGCTCTAGGTCTAGCAAATGAGCTGATCTAACTTCATATAGAAATGAGCTTCAGGTTCTGATGGACTGGAAGAGCTAATGGATTTGGATTGGACTGGTATTGGCTTTTTAGGTTCAGGTTCAGGCTGTTTCTCTTCTTCATCGGGGAGTTCATCATAGATTCCAGTGTGGGGAGTGTTGTCCAGAATGCGCCGATCCTGAGCTCTACTAGCTGCTTTGTTGGTGTTTTTTCCAATATCTTCTGGATTGGTCTACCTATGAAAATGGTATGTGTGGTGTCACTGGGTAGATCGAAGATATGGAAATCCATGAAGAGTTCAGGGTCGTTAATCTTGATGGGTGTGACCCGCAGGATGCCCAAACAATCCAGGATTCTTCCTAAAGTGAATTGTAGTCGTTTTTGAGAAAACGACCACGGTACACCAGGAAATTGGTTGTGCACCAACGAGCTAGAAATTATATTAATTCCGAGGCTCGGGTCGTACCCGATTTCCTTGTCTTCGCCCAGGAACTCACAGTATATCCTTTGAATCTTTCTGGGCATCTTGACAACCTCGGTCGAGGCTTCGGCCTCTTCTAGCCACTCCCGACTCATGATAGCAGAGAGACGTCCAAGATATTCTCTCTGGTATTCCAATTCTTCTTTGTCGGGGGCTTGTTCTATGGGCTCTACACGACGTTCCCGTGGGAAACTCGTTACACTCCCGATGTCATCGAAGAGGTCATCATCGAAGTCATAGGGCGTGTTGTAGAGTGAATCATAGCAGGCTGGGCTAGGGGACGGTTGTGGTTCATAGTGAGCTTCGGGTATGGACAGAACAGAAGAGCTGATGGCTTTGGATTGGATTTGTATTGGCTCTTCGGGTTCAGGTTCAGGCTGTTTCTCTTCTTCATCGGGGAGTTCATCATAGATTCCAGTGTGGGGAGTGTTGTCCAGAATACGATCCAGGACTATCCTCGCTGCACTGGGAACCAAATGAAGGAACGACCCTCCTGAAGCAGAGTCCAGGAAAGTGGCATCTACGGGACAAAGGCCAAGGCTGAAATGTTGGAGAATGATAGGTTCCGACAGGCCTAGGTCTATCCTGAGGCCAGTATTTGCTTGAAACGAGCCCAGGCAGCTCCTAACGATTCTCCCTTTAATTGCTTAAAGTTAATGATTTCCGCTCGGAGACTGGCTACCTTGGAGACTGGGAAGAAGTTTAGGCAGAATTTTTCCTTGAGAGCTTCCCAGCTCCCGTCCATCTTGCCGATCACCAGAGAGTACCATTTCTTTGCTCCTCCCGTCAATGAGAACGGGAATAGCTTCCATTTGAGTGTCTCTTGTGTCATGCCCGAAATGGTCAGGCATGAGCAGAGTTGCTCAAATTCGCGCAAATGCGCATATGGACTCTCGGCCTTCGTTCCTGAGAACGATTTCTCATGAACCATGGCTTTGAAGCCGGGGCGTAGCTCATAGCCAGGTGTGGATATGGGATGTCATGATGGTGGTGGCTCCAAATAATCGCCCTTTGGAGCCGAGTGTTGGCGTAGGGTGATGGTGGAGTCCATGTGGATGGTGGTAATGGGATACACGGACAACTTGGGTTCGGAATCAGAACAGCTACCGTTCCCCGGCAACGGCGCCAGAAAGCTTGTTGGCACTCCTTACGGCCTACAAATAAATCCGCAAGCGGACGGATACCGATGTAGCTTTCACCGGGAGTATTCCAGGTATCGATTTCCACGGAGAACGAGAAGTGGTCTGAATCTAAACTAAGTTGTCCTAGGTAGAGGAGTTGGATGGAATGAAGTGGATGAAATGGAATGGATGAGGTGGGTGACGACAACAAGGAGAGAAGAGAAAGGGTAGGAGGGTAGAGAGGGTACAGGTCTGGTAAAAGTATTCTTCCGACTACGGAGCAATTTAGAGGATACGAACGGTTACTTGCTTCGGGACTATATAGCCCCTGGCACACAGAAAGGGATGAGAAGGGGTGCCAGCTCCCCTAAACCTTGGGTCCTAAGACACCGGAACTAACGTGATGGACTACAGAGACCGGAAGGGCTTTCACCACCTTACGGCTACCACCTCTGTTGTGACGGGCGGATTCTGAGCTAGTCTCAAGTACAGGCACCACGCCTAAACTAGTCGACTAATACTTATCTACTGCAGACAGATAAGCAAACAAGCTAAGCAGCTAGCATACAATTATACTATAATACTAAGCATTGAACGCAGAACGATGCAAGTAAAGAAGTAAGAACTAAATGCTCAATTAATCAGAGAGAGATACAAGGAGTACCAGACATGCCCCGGATGTTACTCGAAGTGAAGTCGCATCCGTAGAGGTACAGCTAGAAGAGGGGCCGACACTCCGGCTCCTCTCCCGGACGCTCACCTCTCCTCTCTCCCTATTCTACTGATACAAGTGGCGGAACTTGGCAACGCTCACTTCTCTCTTGTGTTGTGTTTTTGCAGGTGCTGGAGGCCTCCATTTATAGCAGGGAAGGACGGTGGGAGGTGGAGCACCGGCCAAGGCACCTCAGGGGCTGTGCCGGGCTGTTCGGCCGAAGATCCCGGTTCGGCCGAACCAGGGAGTTCGGCCAAACTGCCACGTGCACCGACCTTGTGTCCTACGGCCTGGATCTTTGCCCAGGGTCGGTTCTGAGGCGGTTCATGGCTTCGGCCGAAGCCTGGCCTTCGCCCGAACTGGGCCCAGCCCACTGCTGCACCGCCCTTGCCTCTCCCACGTGCTAGCCCAACTTCTGAGGCGGTTTGCAGGTCGGTTCTTGTCCTGGGCTGGACCGGAGGGCCTCTGGTGGACTTGTGGGTCCTTGTCGGGTTGGATACGGGTCGCCGGGTGATGTGGCGGGAGCCTGAGATGAGTCGATGCTGACGTGGACGGCTTCCGGTGGCTTGCTCGGCTAAGGGGGGTAACCGGCCGAATCGTGTCGTTCGGCCGAATCGGTCATTTCTGGGACTTTAGTTGAATTCTATTTCTGCTCTTAGTATGGTGAAAATCTCGGATGTTTATGCTTTCAAAAATAAAACAAAGTTCCTCATTGGTCAAAAATTCCTACCAGAGCCATACGATAGGATTAGTTCGAAACTTTCTACCATATGCTGCTTGTCATCTTAGTGAGCCTTGTCAAATTTTTGTGACCTTTGTGAGAAACTTTTCATGCTCTCAAGATCGAGATTCACATACACTCCACCTCTCACTTGCAATTCCTACATTGGGAGTTAGAAAAACCATGCCATCCTCCATTCCACAAAAATAAACTTCATGTTCTTTGATTCCCTCTCCAAATATCTTTGAAGTAGAGGCATGGGCTATGCAAAAAAAAACGAAAGAAAAAAAAAAGAAAAAAAGCATGCCAAGTGGCATGGCAAAAATATGAGAAAAAGAAAAGCATGAAAAGAAGGCATGGCAAAAAAAAGGGAATAAAAGATAGCCCATGCTCTCGAAAAATAAATAAAGGAGAGGAAGAATCATTCCATGAAGTTCCACCAAATTCCACTCCACATATTCCACTCCACATATTTTCTCGATCTAAGAGTGTGATTTGATTCTCCTAAGATCCGGTCTTTGACTTAGCAATATATAAGATGCTTGTATGCCTTCATCCTTTGTCCCCGAGCCACACAAAAGCCAAATTAGATGTTAGGATGAAAAGAAGGCAAAGCCTTTGGTGAGGATTCAAATACACTTGAGCGATTGAGTGAGCCAATGAGGAACAATTTATCTTTTCACAAAAGGGTGAAAACTCCGAGATAGAATCCTGAAAAGAGTAGAGTGGAATAAAACTAAGTTAAATTGTTCATCCTTTCAACCACCCAAGATAAGGAAATTGCTATAAGCCCCATAGGTAAAATGGTGAATTAATACCTTGCTAGTGATTCAAGTATTTGTTTGAGTACTAGTTGTTTATGAAGTTACCTGCAAGAAAAATGACATTGTAGCAACTCCTGATCCACCGAGCCTAAGTCCGCAACTTTGCTCGAGGACGAGCAAAGAGGCTAGCTTGGGGAGCTTGTTGGCGGTCGTTACAACCCAAATTCGACCACCAATACGCGGGAATAAATGAGAGACTATGCAACATTCCATGTACTTAGGTTTTATTTCTAATGGAGTTCCACGAGTTTTGGTGAGTGTCATGTTCGCGGGTACAATGTTCACAAATACGTGCTATAGGGGTCGGAAATGACAGAAACGGCCGAACGACACGTTCGGCCGGTTACCCCCCTTAGCCGTGCAAGCCACCGGGAGTCGTCCACGTCAGCGCCAACTCATCCCGGGCTTCCGCCACATCACCCTGGGCCCAAACTCAACCTGACAAAGACCCCGAAGTCAACCAGAAGGCCTCCGGCCCAGCCCAGGGCGTGAACCGACCTGCCAACCGACCCCAGGACCTGGCCCAGCACGTGTGCAAGCTCAAGGCGGTGCAACACTGGGCCGAGCCCAGTTCGGGCGAACACGTGGGTTCGGCCGAACCAGGGAACCGCCTCCAGGGTGCAATCCTCTCCTTTGGCTGCTTAGTTGTGTAGTATAATTGTACACTAGCTGCTTAGCTTGAGTGCTTATCTGTCTGCAGTAGATAAGTATTAGTCAACTAGTGTAGGCGTGGTGCCTATACTTGAGGCTAACTTAGTTTCTGCCCGTCGCAATGGAGGTGGTAGCCGTAAGGTGGTGACAGCCCTTTCGGTCTTCATAGCCCATCACGTTAGTTCCGGTGTCTTAGGACCCAAGGTTCAGGGTAACCGGCACCCCTTCTCACCCCTTTCTGTGTGTCGGAGGCTCTGTAGTCCCGAAGCAAGTATCTTAGACACATGCAAGTATGAAATAATTTAATACATAGTGGGTAGGTAGCAAGGATTGTCCGTTGCTATAACTTGCCTTCCTCAAAAGGCTGCTGCTGCTGCTGCTGCTCCGGCTCCTGGAAATCCTCGTACTCAAAGTCCAACGGCAACGGCTCACCGACTGGACTCGAATCAACACACAAGCATCCATACAAGACAATACATGCAAGCAAAAGTATTCTATTAGAAACAGTACATCAAACAGTGAAAACAGTACAAAATAAGGTTTGAAATCTATTCTACGCTTCGCTACGAACACATGAGCGCGAAAATCACGCAAATCGGAGCTAAAACGAGAAAGTTATGGGGTTTTGAAGTTTCAGGGACTAATCTGCGAGAAACCGAGGACCTATGCGTAATTACGCTTGAAAACCGAAGGGCTAACGCGTTAAAATGGCAGGGCTGGACGGCGGGTTAGATTATTTGAAAACTCAAGGGGTTAAACGAAAGAAACAGGACCTGATGGTAAATATTTTTGAATGGGAGAGGATCGCGGGTTGATTACAGAAAGGTGGAGGGGCCTTTTTGCAAGGTGCCAGCGAGAGCACCTTCAGAGATTGAGAACTCCACACGTTGCGCTTTTATTTATATTGTTGGTATGTTTTGTTGCGCATTGGACGCCATTGACCCCCCTATCGTGAGACTCCATAGGCGTACGTCATTCTCGGTGCCTGGGCCATGCTGCCTGTGCTGTACCATAAGCGGCCACTGTCTTGTTAGGGTGTCTTGTGAAAAGCCTCGTAGCGTCCCTATGCCGTCACACCTCGGTAGTGTTGATGTGCGTGGTTGGGTGCAAAGTTCCTTTGAACTTTTACGCGACTGGTGGGTAAAAATCGCGGTGTTTTGAGCCCTAGAAAAGTTGTTACGGCCGAGTTCGTTTTCGCTCCCTAAAGTCATGTCTTTTGGTTTGACAAATGCACCGGCATACTTCATGTATTTGATGAACAGTGTGTTCAAGTCGGTGTCCCTGTGGATTATGGATTTCGGCTTCGTCTTCGTCTTCGTTTAGAGAGAGAG
Source organism: Echinochloa crus-galli (assembly GCA_900205405.1). Classification (NCBI taxonomy): domain Eukaryota; kingdom Viridiplantae; phylum Streptophyta; class Magnoliopsida; order Poales; family Poaceae; genus Echinochloa; species Echinochloa crus-galli. The sequence goes on from OAMR01001024.1 coordinate 182,664, forward strand.
TTAATAATTAGTCTTCCGCTGTTTTGTTTAGTTATTTTAGTCAAACTCTGATGTAAAACCATTTTATTCTAGCATATGTACTCTGTTTATCATATTTGTTATCTATATGTGTTCTATGGACTTCCTGGGCACACATATAGTAGCATTCGGGTTTCTGTGTAAATCCGGGTGTGACAAAGGCAAAGCCTTTGGTGAGGATTCAAATACACTTGAGCGATTGAGTGAGCAAATGAGGAACAACTTACGTAGTTTTCAAAACTTATGAAAAACTCCGAGATGGGATCCTGAAAAGAGTAGAGTGGAATAAAACTGAGTTTAAACTGTTCGTCCTTTCAATCGCCCAAGATAAGGAGATTGCTATAAGCCCCATAGGTAAAGAGGTGATTTGAAACTTTGCCTATGATTCAAGTATTTTTGGGCACTAGTTGTTTATAAAGTTACTTGCAAAGTAAATGACATTGTAGCAACTCCTGATCCACCGAGCCTAAGTTTTTATCTTTGCTCGAGGACGAGCAAAGAGCTAAGCTTGGGGGAGCTTGTTGGCGGTCGTTACAACCCAATTTCGACCACCAATACTCGGGAATAAATGAGGCTTTATATAACATTCTATGTACTTAGGTTTTACTTCTAATGGAGTTCCATGAGTTTTGGTGAGTGCCACTTGTGCAGGTACGATAACGAGAAATACGTGCTATATGGGTCGGAAATGACCGATTCGGCCGAATGACACGTTCGGCCGGTTACCCCCTTAGCCGTACAGGCCGCTGGGAGCCGTCCATGTCAGCGACAACCAAACGAACACATCACCCGACACATGGACGACCGCCAACGCAGCTCAGGCCACTGCCACATCACTCTGGGCCAGAACAAGACAAGTCCAAGCATCAAAGAGGAGGCCCAGGGGGTCCAGGAACTAGAGGCGGCACTGGGGGGGCCGGCCATGGGCCAGGCCCGGTTCGGCCGAACTCTCCAGTTCGCCCGAACCACCCCCAGTAGCCAGAACCGACCCCAAGGAGCAATCAAGGCCGTAGGAGCTGAAGACGGTGGATCCTACGTTCGACCGAACCCCCTGGTTCGGCCGAACCGCCTATCCTCGCCCGAATCAAGGGGAAAGATTCCCTGGATCACTTGGCGGTTACTCCAGCTCCAACCGTCCTATGCAACTATAAATAGGACCCTGTACTCTCACTTACAACACACAACTCAAGAGGAGAAGAAGAGTAGGCGCCGCTATGTTCCGCCACTCATATCAGTACAAATAGGGAGAGAGGAGAGGTGAGCGTCCCAGAGAGGAGCCGGAGTGTCGGCCCCTCCTCCCGCTGTACCTCTACGGATGCGGCTCCACTTCGAGTGACATCTGGGTCATGTCTGGTAAATCTTGTATCTCTCTCTGATTAATTGAGCATTCAGTTCTTACATTTATTTACTTGTTTCGTTCTTCGTTCAGTGCTTAGTTGATTGGTATAACTGTATACTGGTTGCCTAGCCTGGGTGCTTATCTTACTATAGGAGATAAGTAGTATTGACTAGTGTAGGAGTGGTTCCTAGACTTGCCAGTAACCTTAGAATCAGCCCGTCGCAATGGAGGTGGTAGCCGTAAGGTGGTGACAGCCCTTACGGTCTTTATAGTCCATCACGTTAGTTCCGGTGTCTTAGGACCCAAGGTTTATGGTAACTGGCACCCCTTTTCATCCCTTTCTGTGTGTCAGAGGCTCTATAGTCCCGAAGCAAGTAACCGTTCGTATCCTCTGAATTGCTCCGTAGTCGGAAGAATACTCTTACCAGACCTGTACCCTCTCTACCCTCCTATCTCTTCTCTTCCTTCCTTGTTGTCGTCATCCACCTCACCCAGTCCATTTATCCACTCCATCTACCTTGGATAACTTAGTTTAGGATTAGTACACTTCTCGTTCCCCGTGGAAATCGATACCTTGGAATACTCCCAGGTGAAAGCTACATCGGTATCCGTCCGCTTGCGGATTTATCTGTAGGCCGTAAGGAGTGCCAACAACCATCCTTCTTGTCCGCGAACAACACCGGTGCTCCCCATGGTGAAGAACTTGGACGAATGTACCCCTTTGCCAGCAGAGCTTCTAGCTCCTTCTTAAGTTGCTCCAGCTCCTTTACTCCCATCCTATATGGCCTCTCTGCTATAGGTGCAGTGCCAGGTTTTAGATCAATAACAAATTCAAATTCGCGATCTGGGGGCATACCTTGCAACTCCTCTAGAAACACATCCGGGAAATCGCACACCACACGAATGTCCTCCAGTGCTTTGCCTTCAGCTTGGTTGACATGACCATACTCTGATGGACTGGTCGCTTGATACTCCACCTTCTCTCCTGACTTGGTGGTCAGTTGTATTGCCCTCCTGGCACACTGGATAGTTGCGTCATATCTGGTTAACCAGCTCATACCCAGAATCAGATCAAATCCAAGGGTCTCCAGGATGATTGGGCACACCTCGAAATCTACCCCCCTTATTGTGATGGTGACCTGGGGGCAGCGTAAAGTGGCTCGCTGTTCTCCCCATGGCGAGCTTACTAGCATAGTATTCTTCATGGGCAGTAATGCCACTAAGTTCTTTTTCACAAAAGCAGCAGATATGAAAGCATGCGAAGCTCCAGTATCGAACAAAATGGTTGCAGGAGTCGAGTTGACAGGGAACGTACCCACAACCACGTTAGTAGCTGCCTCTGCTATCTCGGCGCCCATGTGGTTGATCTTGCCTCTGGCGGGGTTCTGCTGTCCATGGTTGGCTTGGCCCTGATGATGGTTCTGATTCTGCGGCTGTCCAGCTCTCTGGCTAGCGGCATGCTGAGCCCTGCGAGGACAGGCGTTGGCAAAGTGCCCCGGCTCACCACAGGTGAAACACTTCTGCCCCACGGGTGCATTGTTGACTGGCTGCACCGCATTGCGCTGAACTGGGGCAGTCTGCAGCTGGTTCTAGAAACGCTGCTGCTGTGGCGCCTGAGGGTACTGGGGGCGCTACTGGTACTGGCCACCGTTGAGCGGGCCGGGCTGACTCTGGAAGCGCTACTGGCTCCACATCTGCTGACTGCCCTGAGGAGCAACGAAACGGGGGCGACTGCTGCTCCCGATCTGCTGGCCCTGGAACTTCCTCTTCTTCTCTTCGATCTCACGGCGCTTGTGCTCCAGCATGAAGGCGCCGTCATATGCCACAACTCTGCCTTCCTGCATGAGTACACACCCCAATCCTAGACGGGATGCATCGCAGTAGATAGAGAAGCTCTTGGCAAGATCAGGCAAAACCAGCACTGGGGCTGTTGTCAGTCTTTTCTTCAACTCTTCAAAGCTGGCCTGACACTGCTCTGTCCAGACGAACTTGGCATTCTTCTCCAGCAACGCCGTCAGGGGCTTAGCAATCTTGGAGAATCCTTCAATGAACCGTCGATAATACCCGGCCATCCCAAGGAAACTCCTGATTTCGCTAACATCCCGAGGCGGATTCCAGCTCAACACATCACTGACCTTCTTCGGATCGACTGCCACTCCTCCATTAGACAACACATGACCCAGGAATGCCACTTCCTTCAACCAGAACTCACACTTGCTCAGCTTGGCATACAACTGATGTTCCCGGAGTCTTTGCATCACCAACCTCAAATGCTCCTCATGTTCTTCTTCATTCTTGGAGAAGACCAGAATATCATCAATGAACACCACCACGAACTTGTCAAGATAGTCCATGAACACACTGTTCATCAGGTACATGAAGTATGCAGGAGCATTAGTCAGGCCAAAGGACATGACAGTGAACTCATACAACCCGTACCGAGTAGTGAACGCGGTCTTGGGAATATCTGACGGTCGGATCTTCATCTGGTAATAGCCCGATCGAAGATCGATCTTGGAGAACACACAAGCTCCCTTCAGCTGATCGAACAGATCATCAATCCTCGGCAGTGGGTACTTGTTCTTGATGGTCACTTCGTTGAGGGCTCGATAGTCCACACACAACCTCTGTGTACCATCCTTCTTGTCCGCGAACAACACCGGTGCTCCCCACGGTGAAGAACTTGGATGAATGTACCCCTTTGCCAGCAGAGCTTCTAGCTCCTTCTTAAGCTGCTCCAGCTCTTTTACTCCCATCCTATATGGCCTCTTGGCTATAGGTGCAGTGCCAGGTTTAAGATCAATAACGAATTCAACTTCGCGGTCTGGGGGCATACCTGGCAATTCATCTGGGAATACATCCGGGTAGTCACACACCACGCGAATGTCCTCGAGAGCTGTACCCTCAGTTTGATTAACTTGACCTGGTTCTGAGGGCTTGACTGCCTGATATTCCACTTTCTCTCCGCCTGTTGCAACCAACTGTACTGCCTTCCTGGCGCACTGGATCACCGCATTATATTTGCCTAGCCAGCTCATCCCCAGGATTAGATCAAACCCAACAGAATTCAGTACTATGGGGTATACCTCGAAGTCTACCCCCCTTATTGTGACGGTGATACAGGGGCAGCGTAAAGTGGCTCGCTGCTCTCCCCCTGGTGAGCTTACTAGCATAGTATTCTTCATGGGCAGTAATGCCACTAAGTTCTTTTTCACAAAAGTAGCAGATATGAAAGCATGCGAAGTTCCAGTATGGAACAAAATGGTTGCAGGAGTCGAGTTGACAGGGAACGTACCCACAACCACATCAGTAGCTGCTTCTGCGGTCTCTGCGCCCATGTGGTTGATCTTGCCTCTGGCTGGGTTCTGCTGTCCGCGGTTGGCCTGGCCTTGCTGCTGGTTCTGATTCTGCGGCTGTCCAGCTCTCTGACCCGCGGCATTCTGAGCCCTGCGAGGACAGGCGTTGGCAAAGTGCCCCGGCTCACCACAGGTGAAACACTTCTGCCCCACGGGCGCATTGTTGACTGGCTGCACCGGGTTGCGCTGAACTGGAGCAGTCTGCAGCGGGTTCTGAAGACGCTATTGCTGTGGCGCCTGGAGGTACTGGGGGCGCAGCTGGTACTGGGGGCGCTGCTGAAACTGATTGCGGTTCAGCAAGCTAGACTGACCCTGGGGGCGCTGCTGGCCCATCATCTGTTGGTTCCCCTGCGGAGGAGCAAAGCGAGGACGACTGGTGCTCCCTGTCTGCTGGCCCTGGAACTTCCTCTTCTTCTCTTCGATCTCACGGCGCTTGTGCTCCAGCATGAAGGCGCCGTCTACCAGTTCCTGAACACTACAAGGTTTTGTATCAAAATCAACGCCGAAAATGTGTTGCGATAGGCCCAAAAATGGTAGTAATAGTACTTTTGCTGCCACTTTTTTTGGTTAAAAGTCATTGCACTTGTTACCGTAGCAATAGCATAATGCAACAGTTTACGATTTAGTAGCAACACACAATCCCTATATTGCAACACTTTCGACTCTTTGGCAACGATTAGTGTGCGTTGTAACATAAGACATTGCAACCACTATAGGTGTTGCAATGGTAACAATTGCAATGAACGAGACGTTGCTAGTGACACGTATTGCCACACGTTGGTTGTGTAGCAACACAATGCAGTCGCATCGGAACATAGGTGTTGCAATAGCTGTTATTACTATGCGAAGAAATCATTGCTATAGAGCTTGTCTATTACCACATCATCTAAATGGTTGCTATAGGTGGATTAGGTTATTGCAATGTTTTTGGAGGTTCGTTGCTACAGAGTGGTCTTGTAATGCCACGTTTGCGAATGGTAGCTATAGGTATATTCCTCTATTGCCACTATCATCTTTTTTGTAGTTGCAAGAGATAGTTTTTCTATTGCCACGATTATCGCAACTATTGCCACGACTAAATGTGGTTGTTATTTGTGTAATTGTTGCAATCCAATTTGATTTAGTTTCCATCATATATTGGAACGTCAAATTAATATATTAATAATTCATGTTGTGATGCTTTGTTTGGTAGCTTAAATCAATAATCACAAAATAATAAATATATAATGAATTAAGCATTGACATCCATTAAAATAAAATATAATTTGTTCGTACAAATCTTTAATGAAATACACCCAACCTCACACTAAACTTGGACACCACCATTGGTATAACACATAATGTATCTAGCCCCCAGTATGAACTCGTGCGAATTATATGACCTATATCTACTGCAGCAGCAAAGGTTGCCTTCATGTTCACCTCAAACTCAAGCTTCCTCCTGAAATGACATGCTTTATTAGATGCCAAGATTTGTACTGAACATCTCAAAAATAAAAATGATAGCTAATATAAATTAAATTTGTAGTTGATATGCTTAAAACAGGGTCATCTCAAGATTTAAAATATGTGAACAAGGACACCGGTAGAATAGTGGGCTTACGAAGCAGAAGCAACAATGCTACTAGGAAAAAGCACAATGTTGTATCAACATAACAAGAATATAATCATTTTACGAATGTACAAGCTTGACATAAAGGTTTCATAAGATTTTGTGCAAATTGGAGTATACATTATTCATAAACTAGATTGTTCTTTCACATTGTTTCATACAACTCAACTCAAACTTTGAAATTCCATACAACTCAATCATATATTGCTCATATACACTTACCAATTGGACAAAACCTCACATTTAGTATAATATTAGCAAATATGAAGTTACATTACCATTTGTTCTTCAAAAATGTTGGTTCAAGTCCAATTTGAAATTCAAGTTCAAATTCATTTTGAGAAGTTTTAAGAAAACTCAATTTTTCTTCTAAATCTAGAGCTCAAATCAAAAACCTTACAACATGAAAGTTGTAGAACTTTTAATTCTAAGAAACTATTGTTTTGGCCGATTTTCGAGTTTCAATGCAATTTTTTGTAGAAATCATGGTCAAACATCATTTGACCCTGGTCAAACGCGTTCATTTGGGAGCTGGGCCGCATGGGGGAGGGAGTTGGGCTGAAAAGGAGAAAGGGGGAGGCGTTGGGCCGCGGTGAAAAAGAAAGGAGGGAGGGAAGGCAGGCAAGGAAAGAGTTCGGGGAGCAAAATCAAACTCCAATCTAAACAACTCTTCTAGGCTTCAAACAAAAACAGTTCAAACCCGAATTTAAATTAGATTTAAATTTAAATTTGAACTACATACAAGCAAAACTCAATACAGCAGCATGAATGCATCAAAAATATTTGTACACCTTATATTTGATTTTAAATTCTCAAAAATTATTTATGATGTTACTGGTCCATAGTTCAAACCCACTATGAAGCATATTTTTTTGTATTTTTGTAGAAAAAGGAGGGAAGGCTGAAGGGGAGCCGGACCATATGGTCCACGTGGGAAGGCTCCATGGGGAGTGGGACCGCATGGTCCATGGGATCCACTGGTGGGACCACAGCCCCACCGTGGTCGAGGTAGGATTGGACCGAGTGCCATGTCGTCTGGTGCGACCTCTGGTGGGACGACAACGCCACGTCACCGAGGGGGCACCCATTGGTATTACCACATCACCACGTCCCCAAGGTGGGACCCGCATCAACACATCCTAAAGGTGGGACCGGGTGACATGGCAATCGCAGCCGGTGACAATTTAAAATTATTTTGGTTTCCTCGCATTGTGTCTGTTGCAACCATTTTAGGCCCATTGCAACATTTTTTCGGTGTTGCATTAGACACAAAACAAAAATAATTTGAACCATCTAGGGTTTAAAAATTAATTTTTCTTTGTAAATTTTTAAAATTCAAATTTGAATCGTTCAAAATCTGTCAAATGCAAAAATGACCAGAACACAAAGTGTAGATCTTGAGAACTTAAACAAACTTGGTATTCATGACTTTTTAATTTGAAACCATCTGGGATTTTCAAAACTAGTTTATCTTTGTAAATTTTTGAAATATGAAATTTGAATCGCTCAAAATTTGTCAAGTGCTCTAATTTAACAATTAATTATAATAATATAATTAATTATAATAAACTCTAGTTTAACAATTGGAGCAAATATTTTAGTCTCCTAGTAGTGTTAAAACGTTACAAGTACAAAAAACTTACATACTTACACAGCATAGGTCTAGTGCTCTAGTGGTAAAACTTTTCCAGTGTTGCATTAGACAAAAAACAATAATAATTTTAGAAAACTTTACTTTGTTTTTGAAATAACTAACTAATAGAACCATTAAAGTAACGATTCTATTTTAATATCTATAAGGTTATTATAAACTGACCACGTAGAAACATGAAAAATGCTTGAACTATGCTAGCTAACACAAACATTGTAATGGTGTAGTGGTAAGTCATATACTAGTGTAGTATTGAGGTCCTTGGTTCAATTCCATAGAATGGCATTTTTTATTTTTTTTTTCTATTCTATCACTAATGACACATTATTTTCCTACCAATTCAAACTTCTTTCTTAAAATTAATAATTAGAATAAAATCTAAATTCAACATTAGAAAAGTTCTATTTTTTTACTATGAATTGTATTTTTTTCATAATATATCATACACACTACAAGGCCCAATCCAAATCAGCCTCGGCTCCTAGTTCTCTTTTGCAACACTCAAAGTATATATCGCAACAAAAATTAGGTGTTGCACTTGAACACAATTTTTGCTTGGAAGCGAAAGATCTTGTTGCAATAAAATTTAGCATTTGCAACAATATCAAAGTATATTGCAACTGCCAACAACGGTTGCAATTGAACCTCACTTTTGCTTCGCCTCCAAGGGTTCTCGCTGCATTAAGCATCAATAATTTGCAACCCTTCTGAAATTTTATGCAACACCAAACAAGCGTAGCAATAGTCACAACTAAATGCAACTAACGCAAATGTGGTTGCAGTACTACCTCACAATTGCAACCACAATCAATTCTACTACAACCATTTTACACCATTGCTATATCGTCAACCAAATGCAACAAAGCTTTGCAACACCTTCAAAACCGTTGAATTAAAAACACGTATCGCTACGATTTTTAAGAATGGTTGCAATACAACCATCTATACCAACCAAATTTCCAGCGTTGCAATTCAGAGGCGTTGATTTTGATACAAAACCTTGTAGTGGAAAGTTGGGGAACTTGGTGCACATCAGCTGGTACTGCAGAGCATCATGCAGGCCATCACGGAATCTGGTCTGCTTCTTCCTGTCAGTGTCCACGTCCTCTGGAGCGTAACGGGCCAGCTCGATGAACTTGTCACGATAAGCGGTGACACTCATCCCTTCCTGCTTCAGCGCTAGGAACTCCTTCTTCAGGACCATCAGAGCCTCTGCTGCAGCAAGGCTATAGTCTGGGCCATCTGCTGCGTCAACTGGAGCTGCATCTGCATCATCTGCTCCATGGTGAGTGGCGGTGGTGGAGGCGGTGGATTCGGGTTCGGGTTCTGGCCGCTCCCACCGGCACCAACGTTCCTTCTTGTGTTCTCCATCTATTATCAGCAAATAATTTGTGTCAGGTCATGAGTCTGGCGATAGAGGATTTTAACCGATAAAGGGTAAAGGAAAGCAAATAATCCCCCCTCTATGTAAGCACTAATGTCCTTAAACCTTAATCCAATATCTAGATGGTAGTAGACTTGCGTCTACGCCCATCACAATCATTACAAAGATCCAAATCAAGCATGAGCATAATAACAATTAAATCAAGCACCTAGAGACAAAATTCACGCAAAGACTCGATAAGACTGGGTTTTTGAAAAAGAGCAACTATACGATAAAAATAAAGAACAAAATCATGGTGGTCTCCTAATGTTTCCATCAACCGTTCTAACTGGCTGCGTTACTACAGTCAGCACGGCTCTGATACCAATCTGTCACACCCAGATTTATATAAAATCCCAAGTGCGGCTATATATGTGCCCAGGACGTCACATACATATATAGCATAACAAATATGGTAAAACAGAGAACACAATGCTTTATTGAATCATAAATAGAGAGTTTTACATCAGAGTGCAATAAAAATAAACTAACCAATATAACGGAAGTCTATAACTCTCAAACTAATGAAGCCGTGATCCCACAGGGACTCTGACTGGGAGAACACACTCAGTAGAATGGCAGATCCTCCGAAAACTCAGCAGCAGGCTCACGCTCAGCCCAACCTGCTACCCATCTGGGATTTTGTTGAATTTAAGCAAGTGTAAGTAACAGGATTACTTAGCAAGTATAGCACGTGGTATGAAGGCCAAAAAGGTTTGACTCGGTTTGACTGCATTAGCATTTTTAGTTGATTCATTTTAACTTTATCCAATTTACTACAAGTGAAAAGGACTCCCAATTGTAACCCAATTAAATAGTGTAAGTATCATTAAACAATAATAATAGTAACCATCAAGTTCTATTCAAAAAGGAACGCCAGGCCGCTCATGACCTTGAGCAAGGCTATCATGATAGATTGTACACTCTTCAGAGGTTTCACCCTTTACCCACCAGTCGCGTAAAAGTTCAAAGGAACTTTAAACCCAACCATGCCGAGGTGGCCAAACCTCTTAAACCACACTACCGATGTGTGATCGCATAGGGACGCTACAAGGCTTTTCACAAGACACCCTAACAAGACAATAGCCGCTTATGGTACAGCGGGCACGCAGGCCAGCAAGTAAATAAAAGAGCAACGTGTGGGGCTACCACACGGGACTTGGTCTAACGAGACCTAGCCGACGGGGCTACCGTCCTCGGTGGAATCAGGAATCACCACGCGCCTTGGCTCCCACAACGCCGTCGGCCCGTCGGTAACCACTGTCAAGCTAGAGAGGTACAAGCTACATGTTCAAGACCAAAGCCATTATAGTTCTGGCGGTGGCGACAGGCTCCTGGGTTTCCGCTTTAAGAAACGGTCCTTACGGAGAGACACTAGGGCCTGGCACGCAGCTGACGCCCTAGTTCCCTTAACCATGTTGCTAAAAAGCATATTTTAACATTTAAGTTGAAGTGAACCATTAAATCAAGATTAACAGTAATAATAAGGGTGATAGTAGCTGCGCCTAGCAAAAATCTACCCATAATGCATTAACCCACGGTAATCAATGGAATAGGATAAACAAGACTAGGTACAACCTTAGGGTACATCAATTTTAATGCATGAATGTAAATAATTTAGTACATAGTGGATAGGTTGCTATAACTTGCCTTCCTCAAAGTGCTGCTGCTGCTGCGAGTCCGGCTCCTGAAAATCCTCCTCGTACTCAAACTCCAACGGCAACGGCTCACTGACTGGACTCGAATCAACACACAAGCATCCATACAAGACAATACATGCAAGCAAAAGTATTCTATTAGAAACAGTACATCAAACAGTAGAAATAGTACAAAAGAAGGTTTTAGATCTATTCTACGCGTCACTACGAACACATGAGCGCGAAAATCACTCTAATCGGAGCTAAAACGAGAAAATTATGCTATTTTGAAGATCCAGGGACTAAACTGCGAAAAACCGAGGACCTATACGTAATTACGCGTTAAAACAGAAGGGCCTAGGTGTAAAAAGACGAGGGACGGACCGCGGGTTAAATACCAGAAAAGACAGGGGCTCTTTAGCAAAAAGCCCCGAGTTGACCGGTATGACTCGGCTCAGGGTGGATCTGGGCCGTTGGATCGAAATCGGACGGCCGAGGTTGGTTGGGGAGAGTTGGTGGCCGGCGGCGACCAATAACACGGTGGCGCCGCTCGGGTCAGCGGCGGAGTTCACCGGAGTTGAGGCCAGGCCGAGCTACAGGCCACCATTTTCGACGAGACTTGATCCTACAGACTCGGGAGAGAGAGGCGAACCGATCTAGGGAGTTCAAATCGAGGGTCGAGCGCCGAGGATGGCCGACGTCGACGAGCGGCGGAGTCGAAGCCCCGGCGAGGTGAGGGTGGAGAGGCTACGGAGCTCGGTTTGGAGTGTGGTTGGGTGCTAAAGCACCAGGGCGATGTGGCGAGAATAACCAGGGGGTTCCCGTCGTCGATTGCGCCACGGTGGCGGCTAACGATGGCGTGCTTCAAGTCCAATTTGAAATTCAAGTTCAAATTCATTTTGAGAAGTTTTAAGAAAACTCAATTTTTCTTCTAAATCTAGAGCTCAAATCAAAAACCTTACAACATGAAAGTTGTAGAACTTTTAATTCTAAGAAACTATTGTTTTGGCCGATTTTCGAGTTTCAATGCAATTTTTTGTAGAAATCATGGTCAAACATCATTTGACCCTGGTCAAACGCGTTCATTTGGGAGCTGGGCCGCATGGGGGAGGGAGCTGGGCCGCTCGGGTGGGG
>OAMR01001024.1:219764-233840 GCA_900205405.1 Echinochloa crus-galli
CTGTCTCTTATACACATCTAGATGTGTATAAGAGACAGCTTCAAGACTTCTCTGACGAGACCCCATGATTGGCAAGATGCATTCAAGAACTGGCCTCTGCCCCCAATCGCTGGCTGGAGAAACTGGTATAAAAGGATCCTTGAAGATAAAAACCCCCAGACACAGAATTGGGATAGCCTTCGTATTTCTCACTGTTTGGAGTTATCTCTAGCTGAAACTCCCAAGAATGAAAATCTCTTGATTGCAGCTTGCCACTTCTGGTCCAATGGCATGAATGCCTTTCTCTTTGGTCATGGACCAATGACTCCAACTCTGGCCGATGTTTACATGATAACCGGCCTGAACATCACAGGGACAATACATCCATACAAGTACAAGGGTTCTTCCAAGCAGACAGGGGTGAAGACTGGAGTCGGCTATAAGAGATACATCCAGACTTACATGCATGATGGTCCTCTGACTGACGTTGAATACAGGGCCTTTCTGAATATGTGGCTGTGCAGATTTGTTTTCTGTGGAAAAGCCAATGAGCCGACTCTGAATCATATAATAATGGCCGAAGATCTGGCTGCAGGCACACTTATCCCTCTCGGGAAATATCTCCTGGGAAGTGTTTATCACATGCTCCATCAGACTATTTACCAGATGCACACCAACAAGAAAATTTCATGCGTTAATGGTCCTTGGTGGTTCGTTCAGATGTGGCTGCAATTGTACATGCACCAAATCGTCTCCATTGACCTCAACAGCCGACATTTCCCTTCGGTCAATTACCAGGAGGGAGAAAACCAGATCACCAAAGGCTGTCAAACCTATGGGGAGGCAGCCTCCACTATTGCCATCAATAAGAACATTGGAGAACTGTTTGAACTTTTCTTCAAAGGCTTTGCCAATCCCCTCTGGTTCCCATATATGGATAATGACAATCTCACTCTCCCTTGTGAGTTCAGCTTTGAGACCGGATGCATAGATGCAGAGTCCTCAGCAATTTTTAACATTTTCATTCGGCCTTGCATTTTACCAGCCGAATTCTGTGGAGGAAGGCTGGTTCAAAGTTCATATGAATATTACCAGCCGAATATAGTAGCCAGGCAATTAGGATGTGGCCAAGTGCCCCCAAGATTATTTCTCCATGAACTTCTCAAGCCTAGGCAGATCACCAAAGATTCCACAGAAACAAGAAGAATTTTTGATTACAGATGTTGTGCATCCATTTATCAAATTGAACCTTTTGTGCCAACAGCAGTTGTTCATCCTTCCTTCATTCTTTGGTGGCAAGAACTCCATGATCATATTTTCAATGCACCAGTTCACCCTCTCTGCCTTGATTTGATGCCTGACTATCAGCCGAATTCAGAGGTAAATATGCTTTTAATCCATCTGTTTTCCTAATAGGAATAATGCCTCTGCCGAATGATGACGCATTCCCGACCGCAGAGTATCTTTGCCGAATGCTTCAGAGAAATCCCCTTAGCCGAATGGCATCCTTCCACCAAATCCGGCTCACATGTCAGCCTCTTCCTGGTGCTAATTTTTGGTGTTAACAACCATGAGTGGTAGTCGAATTAATCACTTATTGCCACGCGATTGGATCATAATGTGAACTATCATGGGTGCATAATTTCTTTTCACCATGGCATATGTGTGGGACTGGTTTGACCGCCATGCCCTTATACATGGAGAACCAGCCCTGTCCCACTTGTTCCTCCTCCATCATTTTCCCTTCCCCTCTCTCAGCTCTCTTTCCTTCCCTCCAAGAAAAATCAAGAACTAGGGAGGAGGAGAAGAAGTAAGGATTCAACTCCAAGCTCACCATCTCACTGGAGAGGCTCATATATTGTCTCCTATTTCTTTTCCGTAAGCTCAGGAATGCCATGGGTTGAAGGAGAAGCCCTTCCCCCAAGGTCCTTCTTCTTCCCTTACAATAACAATACCAATAATTATATAAGGCTGCGTTTGGATGTATGTATTGGGGCCTAAACATTGGTATTGGAATTGAAGGGTCATGAATTCAGTTGTTTGGTGCGCTGGGCATTCGTGGGTGGACTTGTGGGCCAATACCGCATGTCATTTGCCCTTGCCTGCGGGAGGCCGCAGACAATTCAGAGCCCACCCCCTCTAATTTGCGCCGCATTGGCGATTGGGGCTTCCCCTCCACCCTCCCCCGTTCTATCTCCCGCTCCACGGAAAAAAAGGGGCCCGGCTGCCGCCGCCGATGGAGGCGATGGAAGGGCGACGCGGAGGGAAGGGAGGGCGACACCGAGGGAAGGCCACCGCCACCGCAGGTTCTCTCCTACCCATCTGGCCGTCTCCTCTCCGCCGGTCTTCTCTCTCCCCGCCGGCCTCCTTCTTCTCCGCCGGTCCAGGTGCACCCCGCCTCCTCCCTCTGCCACCGATGGGCGGCCGCGACCGGGACCGGGTCCGGGAGCTCCTCATCCCAGTCTCCTCGGCTCGGCGCCCGGCTACGGGGACGCGACGGGGACGGGGACAGGGCCTCGTCCCCCTCCGCCTCTGTCGAGCTCTCCTCCTCCGGACGCGAGGTCCGTCCCCGCCCCGTCCCCTGCTCTCACCCCACTCGATTCTAGCTATGAACATCCAAACACTGAATCGATATTCCCTTGTTCCTTCGATTCCATCTCGTGAATTCATCTACATCCAAACAATGAATTTGGTATTGTAATCTAATACCAATGCTACTTTGATTTGGTATTGAAACCAATTCAATGCCAAGCCCTCCAATATCTACATCCAAACGGAGCCTAAGGCGAAAGCATCTAGCAAGGCCGGCAAATAGAAGTGCTATATCAGAGACTCGAAGTCAGTGAATTAACAATTATGAAATAACCCCATTTCAAATACTGAGTTGTTTTACCTTAATTACCACCGTCTTGCCTCGCGCTCAGGTCCAAAAGTAAGAACAGTAGGAAATAGACCTGCGGTAATAGAAGTGTTTCCATTACGATTTTGTGCGGTAGCAGAAGTAACATGATCCGGATAACCTTGTCCAGCATTATAGGTACTCATCTGCAATAGACAGATTTATTACTTGGCATATGTATGTAGTATTCTGGAAACATGTTGCAACAAAAGGGTAATGTTCTCTTGTAAAACACTGAACAAAAATTAATTAGCCAGTGCACTTTGTCGCCATTGGAAAGGATTAATTATACATTGAGAGGAGTACATTTGACAGAGAGGTAATTAGTCCTCCAAACATGGAATAGTAATTTAGCACATCTGCAAGTGATGTTTTTCAGTATTTTCGGCAAAGAGGCATGGTTATGTTTCCATTATTTTGGATATTGCATACGTGCTTCAGTAATATAGAACAGATATCCTGGGCATTCATCTAGGAAGTAAATCTCTGGAAAAACTAGAACAGGGTCCCGACAGGTAAATTGAGATTGAGTTGTAGGAGGTAATCTACGTATTTTTTTTATATCTTCAATGCAAGAAGGAATTAAATAAACAGTACGTTGGTGGACAAAACCAACTTTGGAGGAGTATATGACGGCGATCAAAATAATTTGCATCAAAGGTGCACGGGATGGACTGGGATTTGGAGGTGTGGTTGTGCAAAATCGAATATTGGGTGTCCGTGTCCCATGTAAGCTAATCACATCGAGATTACGGACCAATCTAGATGCACATTGGGGTTAATCGCAGGATATGTCCATGCCGTAAAGGAGCAAGGCTAGCACTTGTTGAACTCACCCCGTGAACCGAGACACCGCAGCTTCGTCGACGGCGATTTCCGCCGGATAGCGACGCGCGGACGAAGGAAGCCGCGGTCCGGAGCTTCGCGTGCCGCAGTTGGGTGCGGCCTCGACGGTGACAACGAACCGAGGGAGGCGGATGGCTACCGCGCGACTCCGCCGTGGTCTAGCGAAGGGGCCTGCCGTTGCCGGCCAGGACGGCTGTGGGAGGAATCAAGGATGGGGGCGGCGGCAATGGCGAATCGGCGGTGCAGCAATGGCGAATGAGCGGTGCGGCAATGACGATGCGGAGGATGGTATGGCGGATGCAAACCGGCCGGTGGGGGATGGGAGCAGATTAGACGAGGAAACATCCGGGATTCCTTTTCGAGACGCAAATCAATGGCGCGATTCTCGAGATTTTTGAAACAGTAATGCACTTTCCTGATAGAGACCGCCGGGGTAAAATCTATCATTAAATTACTGCATGCGTTGGACAAGGAGTATTCGTGCTGGTTTATGGATAGTAACTGCTTCACATTAAAGACCGCATTATTTACGGTTCAGGAGGTGAGAGGGGTTGCGACCGTTTTTTTTGGCTCGCCGGCGAGCGGGCGGCGCCGTGGTATATATACATACATACATACATATATATATATATATATACATGTGCTAATCTACAGCCTAGGTGTAGCAGTTATTCTACACCATTTTCTTACTGGATAAAATTACTGATCAAAATTTTTACTATTTACTACTGATTGTGATTACTGATGAACTACAGTAGAGTAACGTTCAGTAGGCCAGTACATTCGGTTCAGTAATTCCTGGACCAACGTACTGTTTATTTAATTCCTTCTTGCATTGAAGATATAAAAAAAAATACGTAGATTACCTCCTACAACTCAATCTCAATTTACCTGTCGGGACCCTGTTCTAGTTTTTCCAGAGATTTACTTCCTAGATGAATGCCCAGGATATCTGTTCTATATTACTGAAGCACGTATGCAATATCCAAAATAATGGAAACATAACCATGCCTCTTTGCCGAAAATACTGAAAAACATCACTTGCAGATGTGCTAAATTACTATTCCATGTTTGGAGGACTAATTACCTCTCTGTCAAATGTACTCCTCTCAATGTATAATTAATCCTTTCCAATGGCGACAAAGTGCACTGGCTAATTAATTTTTGTTCAGTGTTTTACAAGAGAACATTACCCTTTTGTTGCAACATGTTTCCAGAATACTACATACATATGCCAAGTAATAAATCTGTCTATTGCAGATGAGTACCTATAATGCTGGACAAGGTTATCCGGATCATGTTACTTCTGCTACCGCACAAAATCGTAATGGAAACACTTCTATTACCGCAGGTCTATTTCCTACTGTTCTTACTTTTGGACCTGAGCGCGAGGCAAGACGGTGGTAATTAAGGTAAAACAACTCAGTATTTGAAATGGGGTTATTTCATAATTGTTAATTCACTGACTTCGAGTCTCTGATATAGCACTTCTATTTGCCGGCCTTGCTAGATGCTTTCGCCTTAGGCTCCGTTTGGATGTAGATATTGGAGGGCTTGGCATTGAATTAGTATCAATACCAAATCAAAGTAGAATTGGTATTAGATTACAATACCAAATCCATTGTTTGGATGTAGATGAATTCACGAGATGGAATCGAAGGAACAAGGGAATATCGATTCAGTGTTTGGATGTTCATAGCTAGAATCGAGTGGGGTGAGGGGGCGGGGACGGGGCGGGGACGGACCTTGCATCCGGAGGAGGAGAGCTTGACGGAGGCGGAGGGAGAGGAGGCCCTGTACCCGGTCCCGGTCGCGGCCGCCCATCGGTGGCAGAGGGAGGAGGCGGGGTGCACCTGGACCGGCGGAGAAGAAGGAGGCCGGCGGGGAGAGAGAAGACCGGCGGAGAGGAGACGGCCAGATGGGTAGGAGAGAACCTGCGGTGGCGGTGGCCTTCCCTCGGTGTCGCCCTCCCTTCCCTCCGCGTCGCCCTTCCGTCGCCTCCATCGGCGGCGGCAGCCGGGCCCTTTTTTTTCCGTGGAGCGGGAGATAGAACGGGGGAGGGTGGAGGGGAAGCCCCAATCGCCAATGCGGCGCAAATTAGAGGGGGTGGGCTCTGAATTGTCTGCGGCCTCCCGCAGGCAAGGGCAAATGACATGCGGTTGCCACAAGTCCACCCACGAATGCCCAGCGCACCAAACAACTGAATTCATGACCCTTCAATTCCAATACCAATGTTTAGGCCCCAATACATACATCCAAACGCAGCCTTAGATGCGTGGCAACAGTGATGCAGTGTTGCATGTCAGGTCCTTGAGCAAAAAAAAAAAAAGCGGAACATGATCTGTTCTATATTTTTCAGAGCAAAAGGTGTAGTTTTCCTTTACTTCACAATGTCATACGACACAGCATTGTGGAGCACCCTCAGTCAACAATAGTAAAGCGGAACATGATCTGTTCTATATTTTCAGAGCAAAAGGTGTAGTTTTCCTTTACTTCACAATGTCATACGACACAGCATTGTGGAGCACCCTCAGTCAACAATAGTGCTCATCTATCAAAAATACTCCTGACATTTGAAAAATAGTCCCGTAGTCAATAATACTTCTAACATTTGAAAAATACTCCTAACATTTAAAATTAACTCTAGCCAATTCAAAATACTCATCATTGGGAGAAAAATACTCCTGATTTACTCGTGACATTTGAAATACTACTCATCGGTGGTTGATTTACTATTGCAGAATTACTACTGTGAAATTATAGTACAGAAAATATCCTATAGTTGTTCAATTGACATCTAAACCTTGAATTTATTCTTATTGGTCTGCTCGATCAAATGCAGGTACTTAATTGAAATCAATCTGCGAGTGTGCATGTCTGTATGTAGGATATAGTATTTAACTGTTGTATTTCTTTAATTCTTCCTCGACTGCATGATGTATTTTGTTCCCCTTCAGCGAACTCTGCTTGTTAACTGATCTGCCAATATATACTCCTAAAAATCATAGCAGCATGGTTACTGCTTGTTTATCGTGTACCAAGTGGGTAGCTGGGTTTGTGCTGTTATGTTTTGAATTTTTCTCCTTACTCACGAATTACTGCAGGTGCTGTTTATATCTTTATTATTTGATTTTGTTATATGAAATTGTCGTATACCTTTTGTTTTGCTCAGTGCAAAATAATGAAGTATGACCTGTGAAGCAATGAAGTAATGATGTGTTTTGCTTCATTTTTTCTATGCACAGGTTAGCAAGGTGAGAGGGTGGCAGCAGCTTGGCTCATTTTAATCATGCCATCCGTAGTGTCGACGTGAAGGAGCATAGTCATGTACAAGAAAGTTCAAAGCTGATGCAATGCAGTGTGGAACGATCAGCAGCAACTTAGACAACTAGCTAGTGTAGTAGTGTTTGATGATTTGTATGTGTAAAGGGCAAACCACTCTTGATTTACTCCTGACGTGTGAATTATTACTCATCTTGTTATTTGAAAATACTCATGACATTTGAAAAACCACTCATGATACTTGTAAAAGTACTGTTATTGGGGGGTATTTTCACAAATGTTCCCGATATTTGGAAAAAATATTCCTATTGACAACTAAAAAATACTGATTTATTTTAAAAAATATTCCCTCTAGTCCAGTTCAAAATACTTCTGACATTGTGTGGTCAATATCTTGCCACGATAAAATACTTATGACACAAATGCATGCGTATATTAGAAGCAATCTATTAGAACATGTTTTCTTTACTCCAAACACAAATGCAGGCGTATATTGCTCCCTAGAAAAAGTTCGATTTTCTTTCCCGAACAGGAACGCATGCTCACTGTAACTAAAGTGAACTGCATAAATGCGCATTAAAAAGGTCCCACAGCAAAGCTGCTGCAACATTTACTGCTGGGTTTGAAGACGGAGTAATTTTCAGCTCGCCGGAGCTCCGGTGGCCGGTGCCAAATAATATTTAGCACCCAGCGTGCTAAATAACCTGGACATGGTTATTTAGCTCCCTGCATGCTGAATAATATTCAGCGCGCACGGCGGAGCTATCGCCGGAGCGGCGGCCACCGAGAAATACTCCCTTTTACGGTTCGAAGTAAAGTCTTAGAGGTTGGTGGTTTTTAATGCCCCTTTTACTCTTACCTTGATTATCTCTATACTTTTTTGAAATAAAATATCTCTATACTAGACAGTGACTATTTTTGTCATGGCGCCATACTCATATTAAATATGCGCATGCAAGCGTGGTTAAGTTTTTGTGAGAAATACACGCGTGCATATGTTTAGGAGAGGGACAGTCATGCAAGAAATTATTAGTGAAAAAATCAGCGTGATTGTGCATATAGTCCGGGTGCAAGCAATTACAGGTGCTAATGGTCACTTTTGCATGGCAACAAATCAGGAACGTACATTAATTTTTTTCTTGTTCTATTTGTTGACTCCTTGTATATGTAGTTATGTACACATTGAAAATACTCCTAAAATTTGAAAAATGCTCCTGTAGTTAATTGAAAATACTCCTGACATTTCGAAAAAATGCTCCTCATCAATTGAAAAACACTACTGATATTTAGAAGACGAAAAATACTCCTATTGTCAATTAAAACATAGTACACTAGTCAAATGAAAAATACTCCTGACATTTGAAATTAACTCCTCTAGTCAATTCAAAATACTCTTCAACATTTGGAGAAAATTACTCCTTATTTACACCAGACATTTGAATTACTACTCATCAGTGGTTGATTTACTGTTGCAGAATTACTATAATGAAATTATGGTGCAGAAAATATCCTAATATTTGTGTAATTGACATCTGAACATTGAAATTGATTTTATATTGATCTGCTAGATCAAAATCTACGTACTTAAAATCAATCTGCGAGTTTGCATGTAGACCATTTAATTTATTGAATTGTTGTATTTCTTCAATTCTTCCTGGATGATGTATTGGTTCCCCTTCAGCTAACTCTGCTTGTTATTAGCTAATCTGCCAATTTATGGAGTATTTTTTTCCAAGTATAAGGAGTATTTTTCAAATGTCAACAATATTTCCAATTGAAGAGTATTTTTCAAATGTCAAAGAGTACTTTAAAGGTTAAAATACTACTCTAAATTCTAAAAAAATACTACTCAATTTTTGCCAATTTCAGAGAAGTAGTTTTCCAAGACCAGAGTAGTATATTCATGAAAGTCAGGTATAAATGTGTACAATAAATTTTCTTGTACGAAACAAGAGCGATTGGTTTGCCCGTTGCACATACAATTCATTTTTTTTCTCGAACAGGCTTGCACATACAAATCATCAAACACCCACACTAAACTAGCAATTTGGTTATGCTACTGTTGTTAGTTGCACACTGCATCAGCTTCAAACTTTCTTATGCAAGACTAGAAAGATCTTCATGTCCACACTACGTTATAGGCGGCATGATCAAACGATTAAGGCTCACATGCATGGACCGTACAAGATGCTGCTACGTGCTCACATTGAAAAAAAAGAAACAAAACACATCAGTAATTCTCTATTGTGCTATTACACTCCCTCGATCATCATGTCCACCCGCAATTTTAGGCCGGCACCACATCTCCGCAAGGCATGGAAGCAAGTGTCTTGGATCTATGGCTTCTCAACCAGTGCCGGGATCCATCGTTGTATATGGTTCCATGGCCTTCAGATTTTCCAAGATACAAGAAATTAATTAAATGAATGTGCGATTAGATCCACAAGTCAGTACAGGAAATTTATTTGTTGAAAACAAACCCGAAATATGAAGCGAATTTCGTACCGTAGCATTGACCTCATCTGATCCTTCTGATGGCAACATGGTGATGGCGCCGCAGCACGGGGAAGACGCGGCACATCTCTCCTACTGACATGTTGATGACGACAATCGCGGCGATGGCATGGCAAGCGCGGCGAAGATGACGATTCCCGAGTTGGGCGGGGCTACTCACATGTTGATGACGACAATCGATGGCCCACACTGAAAGACGGATGACAATGAGATGCATATATATAATGGAATCATCTACAGCTAATTAACCCATGCTAATTAGCCCAGCTGTTTTACAGTTTAAAATGAATTAATCCAAAGCATACCGGACATCATTATTTGATTTGTCATACGCTAGTTGGTCAAGGGAATAAATGTGGCCGCATATCCAAACTGATTACGATCGGGGAGTTAATGACGCCGGAGGGGCAGTGCTCCGTTACGATTGCATGCATGCAAGGAGTAAACTAATTAGTAATTACGCTCCCATAATTATTAACGTGGCTGGCCAGAGGGGCGGCGCTCCGCCAGGGTGCTAAATAGTATTTAGCACCCTGGGAGCCAAATAGTAGATATATATATTCTTATATATATATATATAGGTCGGGGAAGTCGTACCTCTTTTGAGTCGGTTACAATATGGAATAAAACCCGAAATCCTAAACCTACTCGAATTACAGCTTAAAAACCGGTCAGACCGGATTGGGAAACCGGTTTGACCGGTTTGCCCAGGTGCAGATCTTCCCGAAGTCATAACTATCTCATCCGGAGTCCAAATTAGGCGTTCCACATATGTATCTTGATCGTATTGACCAGAGCTACGCAATGGTGAAGTTCAATTTACATTCACAATGTCTCCTAAACTGGTCTGCCAATTTTGGTCGTCAACATATGCCCCCCTATTTTTTGGCAAAGCTTGCATGTCAAAAAATAACCTTCTGGACCAAAATTATCTAAAGACGATGATGAAAAATACACCGGCCATATATTAGGATTCTAGATTCTTTATGAATGCTAAAGTAACCGAAATATAATTCTAGTAAACACAACATGTATGGAACTGCAATTTCGGCTTTCTGAACAACATATCTACTAATTGTAATCTTGATATGCGCATGGCGGCCAACCGTAGTTCCTTGGTGCATCAGAAGCATAATATTGATAATTGTAAAAAGAAGACCAAGGATTATACCAAAACCATGAATTGTAATTAGGTATACTTGGATACGCATTCCATGGCACATGTATCGACGGAATAAATATTGAAGAACAATGAGATGACCGTTGATGCTTTTTTGCTCTTGGTGATGAAGAATAGCAACTTTGATCTCCTAACCGATTGCTTTGCTTTCGCTCGGCTATCTTGTAACACCCTAAAAATGCCTATTTTAAAATTTAGTAATTAAATTGTTTTTATTTTATGCTCATATTAAACTAAGGAAAATAAATTATTTATGATAAATAAAATTAAATATAAGGTTAGAAACATTTTTGTTGCATTCATGCTGGCTGCATTGAGTTTTATTTGTGTGTGGTTCAATTGGAATTTAAATTCTGTTTAAATTCAAATTTGAATCGCTTAGTTTGGAGTTCTAGAAAAGTTTCTGCGGCCCGAGTCCGTTTTTCCTCCCTTAACTTTTTTTTCCCAGCCGAATTTGGCCCTCTCTCTTTCCTTTCCCCGCAGCGGCCCAACCTCCCTCACTCCACTTTCGGCCCAGCCCGCCGGCCTGCTCGCCTCAGCCCGCGCAGCCGCTTCCGGCCCAGCTCCGCGTCGGCCTGCTTCGCCCGGCCCGACGGCCTGCCTCGCCCTCTCGCGGCCCAGCTTCACACCCTGCGGCCCAGCAGCCAGGCCGGCCCGCCCCGCACCCCTAACCGCTGACCAGGCGGGGCCACCGGTCAGCCCCGTCCCCTTCCTCCGTCCGAGTTGGACTCGGCCCCGGCGCCGGTGTCCGGTCCGGCCACGACGCGAACGCCGAGGCCACCAGGACTCCCCTCGTCCTCCTTACAAATAGCCGCGTCGCCTCTCGATCCCCCTGCCCGAGAACCCTAGCCCCCAGCCGCCCTCGCTCTCGTTCCCCGCACGGCCGCCGCCCGAACGCCGCCGCCCGAGATCTGCGCCGCCGCGGACCCGCCGACTCGCCGCCGCTCGAGTCGAATTAGCTGCCCAAGGGAGTTTCCCCAGCAGGTAAGCTCGCTCCCGAGCCTAGTCTAGCTCTGTTTCGTGCACCGTAGCCTCGTCGCCGTCGCTGCCCGAGCTCCGCCGCCGCCATAGATCCTCGCGCGCCGCCGTCGTTGCTCCGCCGTCGACGAGACCACCCTGGCGAGTTCGCCGTATCGCCCCGTTCTGTAACGCCAAACCGCACGGCCTCCCGTGCCCCGTAGTGCGCTCGCGCAGTTTCTCCGGCGACCATTCCGCCGCGCGCGCAGGCGCGCCGCCGCAGCACCCCCGCCGGCGACCCCCCCTCTTTCCGATCCAATCTCCACCGCCCAAACCGCGTTAGACGGCCCAGATCAAGTCAACCGAGACAAGTCAAAGTTGACCGTAACGGTCAACCGAGTCAACCTGGACGTTTTTCAAAAGAGCCCCTGTCCTTTTTCAAAATTAACCCGCAGACCTGTTTTATTCGAAAATATTTACAATTAAGTCCTGATTTTTACAGAAAACCCCCTGTCTTATTTAAAAATAGCACTCGAGGTCCTGTTTTGGTTAAATTGCAAATAAACCCTCCTGTTTTTATATAAAATTATGTTTTAGCCCCTGAGTTTTTGCAAATAAGCCCCTGGAACTTTTAAAACTATGCCAGCAAGTCCCCGAACCTTAGAAAAGCCATAACTTCTTCGTTCTAGCTCCGATTTGAGTGATTTTCGCGCTCACGTGTTCGTAGCGAAGCGTAGATTAGTTTCTAAGCCTTCTTTTGATCTGTTTTTATTGTTTGGTGTACTGTTCTTAGTGTATATTTTTATTATTGTTTAATGTTCATCTCTACTTCATTAATTGGGAATTGCTACTGGGATTCACTTAATTGTAGTAATCTTGGTTTATGTTAAAATGAATCAACTAAAATTGCTAATGCAGTACAGCCGTGTCAAGCCTTTCTTTTAAGCCTTCATTACCCGTGTTGTATTTGCTAAGTAAGACATTTACTTACACTTGCTATTCAACAAAATCCCGGATGGGTAACAGATGGATTAGATGGTACTGCTGCTATTGAATTTCCTGAAGATCTGCCATTCTACTAGCTGTGCTCAACCAGTCGGTGTCCCTGTGGATTATGGATTTCGGCTTCGTCTTCGTCTTCGTTTAGAGAGAGAGTTAATAATTAGTCTTCCGCTGTTTTGTTTAGATATTTAAGTTAAACTCTGATGTAAAACCATTTTATTCTAGCATATGTACTCTGTTTATCATATTTGTTATCTATATGTGTTCTGTGGACTTCCTGGGCACACATATAGAAGCATTCGGGTTTCTGTGTAAATCCGGGTGTGACAGATTGGTATCAGAGCCGTGCTGACTGTAGGAACGCAGCCTAGTTGGAACGGTTGATAAATCATTAGGAGACCACCATGATTTTGTTTCAGATCATTTAGTTACATTTTTCAAGACCAGTGCTGTCGAGTCTTGTGTGAATCATGTCCTTGGGTGCTTGATTTTGTTGTTATTATGCTTATGTTTGATTTGGATTTTTGTAATGATTGTGATGGTCATAGACGCAAGTCTATCTCCATCTAGATATAGGACTAAGGTTTAAGGAATATTAATGAATAAATAGTTGGGTTATCTATCTTCCTTGCACTTTCTTTGTCTTACCCTCTATACATCTGAATCCTATCCTTTCAAATACTGCTATGCACCATCTGCAAGCATGGGTTATCTAATACCAGTAGGCGGTAATACTGATGGGAGATCTCTTGATATGGTAGATGGTTAACACCAGAGGCAACCCCGGAGGCAGTGGAAGCAACCAGAACCAGAACCCACCACCTCCACCACCGCCACTCACCATGGAGCAGATGATGCAGATGCAACTCCAGCTGACACAGAAGATGGCGCAAACCATAGCACTGATGCAGCAGAATCAGCAGAACCCGCCCCAACAGCACTACGTGCAACCCAGAGATAAAAGGGGCGAGTTTATGAAGGGACGCCCTCCTACCTTCAACAAGTCTAGCGACCCAATGCAAGCAGAGGACTGGCTCAAGACAGTGGAACGACAGCTGGACATCGCACAGTGCAACGACCGGGAGAAGGTGTTGTATGGAAGTGGACAGCTCCAGGGAGCAGCTTTGGATTGGTGGGATGCGTACCAGTATGCTCACCCCAATCGTGATCAGATCACTTGGCAGGAGTTCCGCGACAGCTTCCGTTCTCACCACGAGGTCCTGTTTAAGTTATTTTACGTTTTAGCCCTCCTGTTTTTAAATAAAATTATGTTTTAGCCCTGAGTTTTTGCAAATAAGCCCCTGGAACTTTTAAAACTTTGCCAGCAAGTCCCTGAACCTTAGAAAAGCCATAACTTCTTCGTTTTAGCTCCGATTTGAGGGATTTTCGCGCTCACGTGTTCGTAGCAAAGCGTAGA
>OAMR01001024.1:241711-259364 GCA_900205405.1 Echinochloa crus-galli
TTTAGAGAGAGTTAATAAAGAGACTTCCGCTGTGTTATTTAATTATTTGAGACAAACTCTGATGTAAAACCATTTCGTTGGAGCATATGTACTCTGTTTATCATATTTGTTATCTATATGTGTTCTGCGGACTTCCTGGGCACACATATAGTAGCATTCGGGTTTCTGTGTAAATCCGGGTGTGACATATCTTCTGATATTTATGTAACAATTCAGCAAAGGTTGGTTTCTTCTTCATCACCTTACTCTTTGGAGTAACGCTTCTAGTTCTATCAAAATTTTTGGTATGACTGGTCAGACCGGTCGGAACACCGATTATACCAGTTCTTTGAGAACCGGCCAATCTGAGATCATGTTGCCCCTCAGCCGAACATGATCATTGCTCAGCTATATTATTTGCGACATGCTTATCAGTGGAGACAATTTGATCAACATAACTAGCCGATGATTTTCGTCGGCTTTTCTATGTCTAGTGTCAAATCTGAATTTTTATTTAATGTACCATCCTTTTTGACACGATAGACTTGTTTGATCACCCTACGCTTATTTTTTTGTGTGGATTGATTCTTTTGATCAAAACGGTCATTATGCATAGGTGATGGCTTATTAATTACCGGCTCCCTATAAGTAATATAATCTGAACACAAATGTCTAGGAAGAGACGGCATATATGAATTATAATACCAATGAGAATAAAAATAAGGCATATTAAAACAAAATTCCCATGGCATCGGTGTAGGTGATCCATATGGTGGAAACGACATTGAGTTGTGAGAATTATTCCATTGCCGATTCCGATTGTGGAACTTCTCTCTATGAGAAGATTTTGATTGTTTGGAATTTTTAGCCCAATTAGCATCATTGACAATCTTTTGTCTTTGAGACTTAGCTAGAAGTTTCTTGTTATCCTTCGGCTTTTCTCTTTGATGCTTATGACGGCCTTTGGATTCAATGATTTTTCAAACACCAATCTCAGGCTTTTTGGGTTTAACCATCTTTGGTTTGAATTTATGTTGCGAAACCCTAGATGAGGCAGTTAGACCGGTTTGAGAACCGGTCAGACCGGTCACAATGCACCCGGCACCGTTGCCTTTATTTTGTTGCTCCCCGAGCGTTGAAGTACTAGACACACTTTCTATGCTCATGCTATGGAATTTTGGATCAACAATTTCGGCTAGAGACGACCGATTTGTTTCTTGAACAACAACACAATTTGGTAAGTTGCAAGGATCAATCATAGCATTAGTCAGCGTTTCAATAGCTGACTCTTGATCAACAGGAATTGAATCTACCTTATCCTCTTCAGTAATCAAAAGTTTAACATAGGTAGATAGATGGGTAGATATAGTGTTGGCGGTCATTACAACCCAAATCCGACCACCAATACTCGGGAATAAATGAGAGACTATGCAACATTCCATGTACTTAGGTTTGATTTCTAATAAAGTTTCACGAGTTTTGGTGAGTGTCATGTTTGCAGGTACAACATTCCAAAATACGTGCTATAGGGGTCGGAAATGACAGAAACGGCCGAACGACATGTTCGGCCGGTTATCCCCCTTAGCCGTACAGGCCACCGAGAGTCGTCCACGTCACCGCCAAGTCATCCGACAACTGTGCAAGCCACGCAGGACTCCGCCAACTCAACCCGGAGCACCGACACGCCATCCTGGGCCCACAGAACAAGTTCCAACTCACCAGAAGCCGGCCCAGGAGCACCACAGGGCAGAGGCGGTGCTGGGGGGTGGGCCTGGGCTCCCAGCCCAGTTCGGCCAAACTGGGGGGTTCGCCCGAACCGCCCCCAGCTGCCAAACCGCCTCCAGAAGCTACCCTGCACCGTCGGATGCAAGGTCGGTGGGATGGTCGGTTCGGCCGAACCGGCCTGTTCGGCCGAACCAACGTTTCCTGCCCGGGGGAGCAGGGGGTACCCCCTTGGCTTGCTTGGCCCCTACCCCATCCAAACCGACCATGGCACCTATAAATTGAAGGCCAGGCTGCTCATTCAAGACACACTCAAGCCAAGGAGCTCTTCCACTTCATTCTAGTAGAGTTAGGATAGTTTAGTTCGGAGTTAGAGTCGAGTCGAGCTGTGCCTCGGAGGTTCCGGAGTCGTCTTCAGAAGCTCTAGTATTAGCTCTTGTATCTTTTACTTTATCTTTTGTATGACATTCAAGTTATCAATATAGTATCTACTTTATTCTACTCGTGCTTTATATAGTTGCCTCTACTTGCTAGTTGCTTCTATATCGTGTTTAGACTATAATTGGCTCTAGTTCCTAGTGCTCCTAGTTCTTGCTTAAGTCTCTGCCTCTATTGGTTCTTCGTTCTTGCTTAGTACTTGAGGTGAATTGTCACCAAGAGTAGTAACGAGGGTGCTTGCTTCTGCTAGCGGAGTAAGTAGTTATTGATCTGTGTAGGAGTGGTTCCTAGACGGGTGCCCTAGTTGGCGCGGCCGTGCTCCGCCGGCACCGCCCATCCCGGTATATCCACTCCTATTCAATACCGTTATCCCCTGTCTTGTCTAGTTGTGTACCCTTCTCTGATTGTCTTGAATATTTGTTCACTAGTATTCTTGCCAAAGCTTCTCTGCGGAAATATAAATTACGATACATCGGGATACTCCCAGGTGAAGTGCTACAGCGGTGATTATGTGCGCTTGCAGAATATTTATATACTTTACTAAGCCATAAGGAAAACCACTGAACACTCCTTGCATCCAGTACCAGGATTCCCCAATTCTGCTATTGGATCGTAAGAAGTGCCAACAGACGTTAGAGGTGACTCTCAGCTAGTCGTCGATCAAGTTATGAAGACTTCCAGCTGCCGCGACGATAAGATGGAGGCATACTGCAACGCAGTACACAGGCTGGAGGACAAGTTCTACGGCCTCGAGCTCAACCACGTCCTGCGCAAATACAACGAGGAAGCGGATCAACTAGCGAACTTTTTCGCTCGCGACCTCGACAAACCCTCAGTCGACCTCGGGGGTGCCGAGCACCCCCCTCGGAAGACCTTGAAACCCTAAGGGGGTGATGACCCGGTGGACGAGAACCCCTCAGGAGTCGACCCCGAGGCCCCTGACTTCGAGACGTCCTCGATGGACGAAGCCTAGGTGATGGAGATCGACGATGATCCGCCACCACCTCGAGACTGGCGGACCCCATACCTCGAGTGGCTGGACCAGGGACAGCTGCCCTCGGATCGGACCAAGGCTCGACGCGTCGCGAGGAAGGCCTAGTCCTTCGTCTTAATCGAGGAAGAGCTGTATAAGCGCAGCGCTTCGGGAATTTTGCAACGATGCATACCCATCCCCGAGGGGCGGCAGCTGATACGCCACTCTGAAATTTCTGCTAGGAAGCTCTCTCTCTCTCAAGATTCTTTGCTCACATGAAGATGCCAATGCTCATCTCCAGCATTTCCTGGAGATTTGCAACACCTTCACCATCCGCGGAGTAAGTATCGATGCCATTCGCCTTCGTTTATTTCCATTCTCATTATTAGGCAAGGCGAAGCAATGGTTTTATGCTAACCGCGAAGCAATAGATACCTGGGATAAATGCACTAGCGCTTTCTTGCTAAAGTTCTTTCCGGTTGGGAAAACCAACGCCCTCCGGAACAAAATTGCTAGTTTCCAGCAGTTAAAAGATGAAACAGTCCCGGAGGCATGGGATCGCCTCCAGGACTATATTTCTGCTTGTCCTCACCATGGTATGCAGAGTTGGTTCATAATCCAAACTTTCTATCACGGGCTGAGAAATTCTGCCCGTGAGTACCTGGATGCTGCTGCTGGAGGCTCGTTCTTCTCTCTTGAGGAGAGTCGTGCGAAGGCCCTCATAGAGAAGATGGTTGATAACCAAGGCTGGTCTGATGACCGGACTCAACCAAGGACCCGAGGAGTTCACCAAGTTGAAGCTCTGGACATGCTCGCTGCCAAGATGGACCTCCTGATGAAGAAGCTGGAGGCCCCTGCTCAAGAAACGGTGCAAGCCATGGACGCTCGCATGACCTGCGAAGTCTGTGGTAACACTGGCCATTCGGGGAATGACTGCCCTGAAACGCGAGAAGATGCCCACTACGTCAACAACTCCAACAACAACGGGTACCGACCGAACAACTACGGCAACCAAAGCTGGAATTCGCGCCCAAACCTCCCGTTCGAGAGGCCTCAAGGTAACAATTTCAATTCCAGCAATTTCAATAATCAGCCGTCTCTTAGAGATCTTGTGTTTAACCAGATGAAAATAACTAAAAATATTAACAAGAAGCTTTCTGCTAATGATAAAATTCTGGAAAACATAGACTCTAGAATGGAATCATTCGCTTCTGCCATGAAAAATCAACTGAGCTTTAATAAAATGATAGAAACTCAAGTTGCTCAGTTAGCTGCTGCTGTTCCTGTCACTGAGTCGTGGAAGATTCCGGGGCAACCCGAACCTCCCCTCGAAACAGTGAATGCTATTACTATGAGACAGGGTAAGATGTCTCGTAGTATTCTCCGTACTAACCATGCAGGGAAGGTCTCAAATATCCAAGTGCTAACACCAAGATGGACCTACCTGCCGAGAGCTGCAAAGAAGGCGATCATCAAAACCTCTCCGGACCGGAAGGAAGATCACGGAGTACCCGTCATTCAATGCACGATCTGGAATCGTCGCATTGATGATGCGCTCTGCGATCTGGGGGCCAGTGTCAACTTCATGTCTAAGGTATTATTTAAAAAGTTACGCTACCCTACTCTATCTCCTACTACTGCCCAGGTTCAGCTAGCGGATTCAACCGTCCGCTACCCCGAGGGGGTGATCGAGAATGTACCGGTCCGCATCTTGGGACGTTACGTTCCTGTGGATTTCATTGTCCTCGACACGGGAAACGACAACTCATTTTCCCTTGTCCTGGGCCGACCATTCTTGAACACCGCCCGGGCTAGAATCGATATGGATGCGAGAGAAGTCTCGTTCCGTATCGACGGAAGGTTGACGTACTTCAAGTTCCAACCACGGGAAGAGAAGAAGGCGGAGCCACTCACACCGGAGCAGAGGAGCGCCGAGTGTTTCCTCAAGGCTCTCATCAGTGGAGAGCTGGAGATACTCGGTGGAGAGCAGTCTAAGTGGTACGGGCCAACGGAACAAGTAAGCGCAGAAGAAATGGACCGCCTCGTGAAGAAATATGAGGAAGAGCAAGCCCTCTGGAATTCTCCAGAGACGCCGATCCCACCGCCACCAACACCAAAGAAGAAAAGCAAGAAGATGTGGCAGAAGAAGGTTGCATCGTTCGAGTCAGCCACTCCGGGACCGGACGATGACAAGAGCACCTGAAGACAGGGGAAGTCCCGCTCGCGGACTTAAAAGCTGAGTGCTCGCCGCGAGGATAACCGTTATGTATCTCATATTTCCCTTCCAAATTTTAAATTTCCAATTGCATTTGCATGTTTCCCTTTCCAAAATTAATGAACCACTTGAGTAAATAATTTGAGAGAGAGTAGAAAATTTTGCACGCTTGGTTTAAATAAATGGTCACATGCTGAAATGTTACCTAGGGTGGATGTAATTGGTAATTTTTATCATTTTCATCCCTTTTAGAACATCTCCATTTATTTACCATCACCACCAACCAGCAACAAACATGTCTCCAAACATGTCTACCCCACTAAAATGGCTGCATACTCACCAATTATCACAAACATGGCAGGATGGGGGTGACTCCACTAAAACCAACTTTGGTCATGTCAAGTTTGCATCTTACCTACCACTAAAAACCACTCACATGACCTTGGGAATTGTTGGCCACACAAAATTTCGTGGAATCAAAGCAAGGGGAGGTGCTCCACTCAGGGAGGAGTGGCCAGGCCACCAGGGCCTGGTTCGCCCGAACAACCCTGTTCGGCCGAACCAGGGACCTGCCTCCCCTCGGCCTAGAAATGCTGGGGGATGCTTACTTGCTCACACACCCATTCATGCTGAAAACCTTCTGTTAGGAGCTCCCTCTCTCTCTCATTTCTTGCTCTAGCTTGTGCTCTAGTTCTTCCCAAAGTTCTAGCTCAAATTTTGGTTCACTTGCATCTTTAGAAAATCCAAAAAAATATTTGCCTTTGTGTGCGATAGCCTTGCTCAAGGTCATGAGCGGTCTGGCGTTCCTTTTCGATTAGAACTTGATGGTTATTATTATTGTTGTTTAATGTCACTTACACTATTTAATTGGGTTGCAACTGGGAGTCTCTTCACTTGTAGTAACTTGGATAAAGTTAAAACGAACCAACTAAAAGTGCTAATGCAGTTAAGCCGCGTCCAGCCTTTTGAGCCTCATACAACCGTGCTATACTTGCTAAGTAACTCTGTTACTTACACTTGCTATATTTCTGTCATTTTGCTGCAAAATCCCGGATGGGTAACAGATTGGGCTGTGCATGAGTCTGCTGCTGAGTTTCCCGAAGACCTGCCGTTCTTCTGAGTGTGTTCTCCCAGTCAGAGTCCCTGTGGAGTACGGCTTCGTTTAGAGAGAGTTGTTATTAGTCTTCCGCTGTATTGGTTAGTTCATTTATGAAGCAACTCTGATGTAAACTCTCTCATTAATAAAGCATTTATTTTCAGCATTTGTGTCTTTGTTATCATATTTGTTGACTATATGTGTTCTAAGGACTTCCTGGGCACACATATAGTAGCATTCGGGTTTCTATGTAAATCCGGGTGTGACAGATTTGGTAAAGGGTGAAGCCTTTGCAGAGTGTACAATCTATCATGATAGCCTTGCTCAAGGTCATGAGCGGTCTGGCGTTCCTTTTCGATTAGAACTTGATGGTTATTATTATTGTTGTTTAATGTCACTTACACTATTTAATTGGGTTGCAACTGGGAGTCTCTTCACTTGTAGTAACTTGGATAAAGTTAAAACGAACCAACTAAAAGTGCTAATGCAGTTAAGCCGCGTCCAGCCTTTTGAGCCTCATACAACCGTGCTATACTTGCTAAGTAACTCTGTTACTTACACTTGCTATATTTCTGTCATTTTGCTGCAAAATCCCGGATGGGTAACAGATTGGGCTGTGCATGAGTCTGCTGCTGAGTTTCCCGAAGACCTGCCGTTCTTCTGAGTGTGTTCTCCCAGTCAGAGTCCCTGTGGAGTACGGCTTCGTTTAGAGAGAGTTGTTATTAGTCTTCCGCTGTATTGGTTAGTTCATTTATGAAGCAACTCTGATGTAAACTCTCTCATTAATAAAGCATTTATTTTCAGCATTTGTGTCTTTGTTATCATATTTGTTGACTATATGTGTTCTAAGGACTTCCTGGGCACACATATAGTAGCATTCGGGTTTCTATGTAAATCCGGGTGTGACAGATTTGGTAAAGGGTGAAGCCTTTGCAGAGTGTACAATCTATCATGATAGCCTTGCTCAAGGTCATGAGCGGTCTGGCGTTCCTTTTCGATTAGAACTTGATGGTTATTATTATTGTTGTTTAATGTCACTTACACTATTTAATTGGGTTGCAACTGGGAGTCTCTTCACTTGTAGTAACTTGGATAAAGTTAAAACGAACCAACTAAAAGTGCTAATGCAGTTAAGCCGCGTCCAGCCTTTTGAGCCTCATACAACCGTGCTATACTTGCTAAGTAACTCTGTTACTTACACTTGCTATATTTCTGTCATTTTGCTGCAAAATCCCGGATGGGTAACAGATTGGGCTGTGCATGAGTCTGCTGCTGAGTTTCCCGAAGACCTGCCGTTCTTCTGAGTGTGTTCTCCCAGTCAGAGTCCCTGTGGAGTACGGCTTCGTTTAGAGAGAGTTGTTATTAGTCTTCCGCTGTATTGGTTAGTTCATTTATGAAGCAACTCTGATGTAAACTCTCTCATTAATAAAGCATTTATTTTCAGCATTTGTGTCTTTGTTATCATATTTGTTGACTATATGTGTTCTAAGGACTTCCTGGGCACACATATAGTAGCATTCGGGTTTCTATGTAAATCCGGGTGTGACAGATTTGGTAAAGGGTGAAGCCTTTGCAGAGTGTACAATCTATCATGATAGCCTTGCTCAAGGTCATGAGCGGTCTGGCGTTCCTTTTCGATTAGAACTTGATGGTTATTATTATTGTTGTTTAATGTCACTTACACTATTTAATTGGGTTGCAACTGGGAGTCTCTTCACTTGTAGTAACTTGGATAAAGTTAAAACGAACCAACTAAAAGTGCTAATGCAGTTAAGCCGCGTCCAGCCTTTTGAGCCTCATACAACCGTGCTATACTTGCTAAGTAACTCTGTTACTTACACTTGCTATATTTCTGTCATTTTGCTGCAAAATCCCGGATGGGTAACAGATTGGGCTGTGCATGAGTCTGCTGCTGAGTTTCCCGAAGACCTGCCGTTCTTCTGAGTGTGTTCTCCCAGTCAGAGTCCCTGTGGAGTACGGCTTCGTTTAGAGAGAGTTGTTATTAGTCTTCCGCTGTATTGGTTAGTTCATTTATGAAGCAACTCTGATGTAAACTCTCTCATTAATAAAGCATTTATTTTCAGCATTTGTGTCTTTGTTATCATATTTGTTGACTATATGTGTTCTAAGGACTTCCTGGGCACACATATAGTAGCATTCGGGTTTCTATGTAAATCCGGGTGTGACAGATTTGGTAAAGGGTGAAGCCTTTGCAGAGTGTACAATCTATCATGATAGCCTTGCTCAAGGTCATGAGCGGTCTGGCGTTCCTTTTCGATTAGAACTTGATGGTTATTATTATTGTTGTTTAATGTCACTTACACTATTTAATTGGGTTGCAACTGGGAGTCTCTTCACTTGTAGTAACTTGGATAAAGTTAAAACGAACCAACTAAAAGTGCTAATGCAGTTAAGCCGCGTCCAGCCTTTTGAGCCTCATACAACCGTGCTATACTTGCTAAGTAACTCTGTTACTTACACTTGCTATATTTCTGTCATTTTGCTGCAAAATCCCGGATGGGTAACAGATTGGGCTGTGCATGAGTCTGCTGCTGAGTTTCCCGAAGACCTGCCGTTCTTCTGAGTGTGTTCTCCCAGTCAGAGTCCCTGTGGAGTACGGCTTCGTTTAGAGAGAGTTGTTATTAGTCTTCCGCTGTATTGGTTAGTTCATTTATGAAGCAACTCTGATGTAAACTCTCTCATTAATAAAGCATTTATTTTCAGCATTTGTGTCTTTGTTATCATATTTGTTGACTATATGTGTTCTAAGGACTTCCTGGGCACACATATAGTAGCATTCGGGTTTCTATGTAAATCCGGGTGTGACAGATTTGGTAAAGGGTGAAGCCTTTGCAGAGTGTACAATCTATCATGATAGCCTTGCTCAAGGTCATGAGCGGTCTGGCGTTCCTTTTCGATTAGAACTTGATGGTTATTATTATTGTTGTTTAATGTCACTTACACTATTTAATTGGGTTGCAACTGGGAGTCTCTTCACTTGTAGTAACTTGGATAAAGTTAAAACGAACCAACTAAAAGTGCTAATGCAGTTAAGCCGCGTCCAGCCTTTTGAGCCTCATACAACCGTGCTATACTTGCTAAGTAACTCTGTTACTTACACTTGCTATATTTCTGTCATTTTGCTGCAAAATCCCGGATGGGTAACAGATTGGGCTGTGCATGAGTCTGCTGCTGAGTTTCCCGAAGACCTGCCGTTCTTCTGAGTGTGTTCTCCCAGTCAGAGTCCCTGTGGAGTACGGCTTCGTTTAGAGAGAGTTGTTATTAGTCTTCCGCTGTATTGGTTAGTTCATTTATGAAGCAACTCTGATGTAAACTCTCTCATTAATAAAGCATTTATTTTCAGCATTTGTGTCTTTGTTATCATATTTGTTGACTATATGTGTTCTAAGGACTTCCTGGGCACACATATAGTAGCATTCGGGTTTCTATGTAAATCCGGGTGTGACAGATTTGGTAAAGGGTGAAGCCTTTGCAGAGTGTACAATCTATCATGATAGCCTTGCTCAAGGTCATGAGCGGTCTGGCGTTCCTTTTCGATTAGAACTTGATGGTTATTATTATTGTTGTTTAATGTCACTTACACTATTTAATTGGGTTGCAACTGGGAGTCTCTTCACTTGTAGTAACTTGGATAAAGTTAAAACGAACCAACTAAAAGTGCTAATGCAGTTAAGCCGCGTCCAGCCTTTTGAGCCTCATACAACCGTGCTATACTTGCTAAGTAACTCTGTTACTTACACTTGCTATATTTCTGTCATTTTGCTGCAAAATCCCGGATGGGTAACAGATTGGGCTGTGCATGAGTCTGCTGCTGAGTTTCCCGAAGACCTGCCGTTCTTCTGAGTGTGTTCTCCCAGTCAGAGTCCCTGTGGAGTACGGCTTCGTTTAGAGAGAGTTGTTATTAGTCTTCCGCTGTATTGGTTAGTTCATTTATGAAGCAACTCTGATGTAAACTCTCTCATTAATAAAGCATTTATTTTCAGCATTTGTGTCTTTGTTATCATATTTGTTGACTATATGTGTTCTAAGGACTTCCTGGGCACACATATAGTAGCATTCGGGTTTCTATGTAAATCCGGGTGTGACAGATTTGGTAAAGGGTGAAGCCTTTGCAGAGTGTACAATCTATCATGATAGCCTTGCTCAAGGTCATGAGCGGTCTGGCGTTCCTTTTCGATTAGAACTTGATGGTTATTATTATTGTTGTTTAATGTCACTTACACTATTTAATTGGGTTGCAACTGGGAGTCTCTTCACTTGTAGTAACTTGGATAAAGTTAAAACGAACCAACTAAAAGTGCTAATGCAGTTAAGCCGCGTCCAGCCTTTTGAGCCTCATACAACCGTGCTATACTTGCTAAGTAACTCTGTTACTTACACTTGCTATATTTCTGTCATTTTGCTGCAAAATCCCGGATGGGTAACAGATTGGGCTGTGCATGAGTCTGCTGCTGAGTTTCCCGAAGACCTGCCGTTCTTCTGAGTGTGTTCTCCCAGTCAGAGTCCCTGTGGAGTACGGCTTCGTTTAGAGAGAGTTGTTATTAGTCTTCCGCTGTATTGGTTAGTTCATTTATGAAGCAACTCTGATGTAAACTCTCTCATTAATAAAGCATTTATTTTCAGCATTTGTGTCTTTGTTATCATATTTGTTGACTATATGTGTTCTAAGGACTTCCTGGGCACACATATAGTAGCATTCGGGTTTCTATGTAAATCCGGGTGTGACAGATTTGGTAAAGGGTGAAGCCTTTGCAGAGTGTACAATCTATCATGATAGCCTTGCTCAAGGTCATGAGCGGTCTGGCGTTCCTTTTCGATTAGAACTTGATGGTTATTATTATTGTTGTTTAATGTCACTTACACTATTTAATTGGGTTGCAACTGGGAGTCTCTTCACTTGTAGTAACTTGGATAAAGTTAAAACGAACCAACTAAAAGTGCTAATGCAGTTAAGCCGCGTCCAGCCTTTTGAGCCTCATACAACCGTGCTATACTTGCTAAGTAACTCTGTTACTTACACTTGCTATATTTCTGTCATTTTGCTGCAAAATCCCGGATGGGTAACAGATTGGGCTGTGCATGAGTCTGCTGCTGAGTTTCCCGAAGACCTGCCGTTCTTCTGAGTGTGTTCTCCCAGTCAGAGTCCCTGTGGAGTACGGCTTCGTTTAGAGAGAGTTGTTATTAGTCTTCCGCTGTATTGGTTAGTTCATTTATGAAGCAACTCTGATGTAAACTCTCTCATTAATAAAGCATTTATTTTCAGCATTTGTGTCTTTGTTATCATATTTGTTGACTATATGTGTTCTAAGGACTTCCTGGGCACACATATAGTAGCATTCGGGTTTCTGTGTAAATCCGGGTGTGACAGATTTGGTAAAGGGTGAAGCCTTTGCAGAGTGTACAATCTATCATGATAGCCTTGCTCAAGGTCATGAGCGGCCTGGTGTTCCTTTTTTATTAGAACTTGATGGTTATTATTATTGTTGTTTAATGTCACTTACTCTATTTAATTGGGTTACAACTGGGAGTCTCTTCACTTGTAGTAACTTGGATAAAGTTAAAACGAACCAACTAAAAGTGCTAATGCAGTTAAGCCGTGTCCAGCCTTTTGAGCCTCATACAACCGTGCTATACTTGCTAAGTAACTCTGTTACTTACAGTTGCTATATTTTTGTCATTTTGCTGCAAAATCCCGAATGGGTAACAGATTGGGCTGTGCATGAGTCTGCTGCTGAGTTTCCCGAAGACCTGCCGTTCTTCTGAGTGTGTTCTCCCAGTCAGAGTCCCTGTGGAGTACAGCCTCGTTTAGAGAGAGTTGTTATTAGTCTTCCGCTGTATTGGTTAGTTCATTTATGAAGCAACTCTGATGTAAACTCTCTCATTAATAAAGCATTTATTTTCAGCATTTGTGTCTCTGTTATCATATTTGTTGACTATATGTGTTCTATGGACTTCCTGGGCACACATATAGTAGCATTCGGGTTTCTTTGTAAATCCGGGTGTGACAGATTGGTATCAGAGCCGTGCTGACTGTAGGAACGCAACTTAGCTAGAACGGTTGAAGAAATCTTAGGAGACCACCATGATTCAGTGATCGTTTAGTTTTTCAAAAAAAAAACCAATCTGCTGTCGAGTCTTGTGTGAATTATGTCTCTAGGTGCTTGACTTTGTTGTTATTATGCTTATGCTTGATTTGGATTTTTGTATTGATTGTGATGGTCATAGACATAAGTCTATCTCCATCTAGATATAGGACTAAGGTTTAAGGATATTAGTGTTTACATAGAGGGGGTGCTTATTTCTCTTTATCTGTCCAAACCACCAGGCCACACGTCTAATTCAATGGAGTTCTGATGAGAACTATTTGTTGATGATAGATGGTGAACACAAGGAGGAACACTGGTGCCGGTGGGAGTGGCCAGAACCAGAACCCCACCACCTCCACCACCGCCACTCACCATGGAGCAGATGATGCAGATGCAGCTCCAGCTGACGCAGCAGATGGCCCAGACCATAGCGTTGATGCAACAGCAACAGCAGAACCCTCCTCACCATCCTCACGTGCCGCCAAGAGACAAGAGGGGCGAATTTCTGAAGGGACGCCCTCCTACCTTCACCAAGGCCAGCGATCCTCTGCAGGCAGATGATTGGCTCAAGGCAGTGGAGAGACAGCTCGACATCGCGCAATGAACGACCGGGAGAAGGTGTTGTACGCAGGAGGACAGCTTCAGGGACCAGCATTGGATTGGTGGGATTCATACCAGTATGCTCACCCCAACCGTGCTCAGATCACCTGGCAGGAGTTTTGTGACAGCTTCCGCTCTCACCATGTGCCGGAGGCTTTGATGATCTTGAAGAAGAAGGAGTTCCTGGCACTGAAAGAAGGGATGAGTGTCACCGCTTACCGTGACAAGTTCATCGAGTTGGCCCGTTACGCTCCCGAGGACGTGGACACCGACAAGAAGAAGCAGACCAGGTTTCGTGATGGATAGGAATTATTTGCTGATAATAGATGGTGAACACAAGGAGGAACGCTGGTGCCGGTGGGAGCGGCCAGAACCCGAACCCGAACCCACCGCCTCCACCACCGCCACCCACCATGGAGCAGATGATGCAGATGTTTCTCGTTTTAGCTCCGATTAGTGTGATTCTTGCGCTCATGTGTTCAGGGGAATCAGCAGATGGGGAGCCAGCAGCGCTTCCAGGGCCAGTCCAGCTTGCTGAGTCGTGGCCAGTACCAGCAGCGCCCCCAGTACCAGCAGCACCCCCAGTATCAGCAGCGCCCTCAGTACCCCCAGGTGTCACAGCAACGATGTCCCCAGAATCAGCTGCAGAATGCCCCAGCTCAGCGCAGCCAGGCACAACCAGGCCCTGCTCAAGCCAGCAATACACCAGCAGGACCTAGGGTGTGCTTCCACTGTGGGGAAACTGGGCATTATGCTCACTTCTGCCCCAAGAAGACCCAGAACCCGCCGGACAGAACCAGCAGGCCGGGCAGAGGCAGGCTCCGGCAAACCAAGGGCAGCAGAACCTTGTCAGAGGGAAGCTCAACCACACGTGTGCAGAGACTGTAGAAGGAGCTATGGATGTGGTCGTGGGTACGTTCCTTGTCAACTCAACCCCTGCCACTGTTTTGTTCGATTCTGGAGCTTCGCATGCTTCTATATCCGCTGCTTTTGTGAAAAAGAACTTAGTGGCATTGCTGCCGCATTGCTGCCCATGATGAGCACTATGCTAGTAAGCTCACCAGGGGGGGAACAACGAGCCACTCTACGTTGCCCCCATATCACCATCACCATAGGGGGGGTAGACTTCGAGGCACGGCCCATCGTCTTGGAAACCCTTGGGTTTGACTTAATCCTGGGAATGAGCTGGTTAGGCAGATATGATGCAGTAATCCAGTGTGCCAAGAGGGCCATACAGCTGATGGCAGGCTCTGGAGAGAAGGTGGAGTATCAGGCAGCCGGTTCCTCAGAGCATAATCAAGCCAACCAAGTTGACGGTACAGCTCTCGAGGACATTCGCGTGGTGTGTGACTACCCGGATGTATTCCCAGATGAATTGCCAGGTATGCCCCCAGACCGCGAAGTTGAATTCGTTATTGATCTTAAACCTGGCACTGCACCTATAGCCAAGAGGCCATATAGGATGGGAGTAAAGGAGCTGGAGCAGCTTAAGAAGGAGCTGGAAGCTCTGCTGGCAAAGGGGTACATTCGTCCAAGTTCTTCACCGTGGGGAGCACCGGTGTTGTTCGCGGACAAGAAGGATGGTACACAAAGGTTGTGTGTGGACTATCGAGCCCTCAACGAAATGACCATCAAGAACAAATACCCACTACCAAGGATTGATGATCTGTTCGATCAGTTGAAGGGAGCCCGACAGAAGAGCTATGCTGATGTCAGAAGGAGGGATCTGATGAAGATCCGACCGTCAGATATTCCCAAGACCGCGTTCACTACTCGGTACGGGTTGTATGAGTTCACTGTCATGTCCTTTGGCCTGACTAATGCTCCTGCATACTTCATGTACCTGATGAACAGTGTGTTCATGGACTACCTCGACAAGTTCGTGGTGGTATTCATTGATGACATACTGGTCTTCTCCAAGAATGAGGAAGAACATGAGGAACACTTGAGGTTGGTGATGCAAAGACTCCGGGAACATCAACTATATGCTAAGCTGAGCAAGTGTGAATTCTGGCTAAAGGAAGTGGCATTCCTGGGACATGTGTTGTCCAATGGAGGAGTGGCAGTTGATCCAAAGGTCAGTGATGTGTTGAGCTGGAATGCGCCTCGGGATGTTAGCGAAATCAGGAGTTTCCTTGGGATGGCTGGGTATTATCGACGGTTCATTGAAGGATTCTCCAAGATTGCTAAGCCCCTGACGGCGTTGCTGGAGAAGAATGCCAAGTTCGTCTAGACGGAGCAATGTCAGGCCAGCTTTGAAGAGTTGAAGAAGAGACTGACAACAGCCCCAGTGCTGGTTTTGCCTGATCTTGCCAAGAGCTTCTCTATCTACTGCGATGCATCCCGTCTAGGATTGGGGTGTGTACTCATGCAGGAAGGCAGAGTTGTGGCAGCGGCGCAGCCAAGTCCTGCTCAGCGCACCGGCCCAGTCAACACTGCACCAGTAGGCCCGAGGGTGTGTTTTCACTGTGGAGGGCAGGGACACTTTGCCAACTCTTGATTGGGCACAAGTGTGACATTTACACTGATCATAAGAGCCTCAAGTATGTCTTCACTCAATCAGAGCTGAATATGAGGCAACGGCGATGGTTGGAGTTAATCAAGGACTATGATCTGTAGATCCACTACCATCCCGGAAAGGCCAATTTGGTGGCAGATGCTCTGAGTAGGAGCTATGTGAACAAGATCACTGGACACTGTCTACCAGAAGAACTCAGCCGGGAATTTGAGAGGATGAGTCTGGGATTTGTGACTAGCATCACCGAGATGACAGTGGAACCTACTCTGGAACAGGAGATTCGGAAGGGACAGCTTGAAGATGAGCACATCAAGGAGATTGTGGGGAATGTTGCTCTAGACGCCCAGTGCACGTACATAGAGACAGCGCGCTCTGTCGTAGATGCTGAGCACTTTGTACAGGCTCACATCTTACGAAAGTTGCTTGATGCTTCACTTGTGATGATTTATCGCGGTTATACAGCCGAGGTGTGTCTGCCTTGTGCGGTCCTAAAGCTGTATACCGCTAAGAAATTAACGCTTCATTTGAGCGCCGAGTCGGGCGAATCTCCTCCACCGAGAGAGCCCGCTCGGCACAGTGTAGCAGGTGAAGGGCCGTTCACAAGGGGACGAGCCAGGCGTGATGCCGGGCTCGCCACCTCACAGGAGCCGGAAGACGAACCAAAAACACCGCACCAACATACATCCGCGTTCGAGGCCACCTACGACATGTACACCGGGGCTGGTACATCTAGAGCAGGAGGCTCTGGACAGTACCAGGACCCGAACTATCAAGCCTCGGGACGCTGGGACTACGGCCAGAGCACGAACTCTGAGTGGTCCGGAAGCTGGTATGCTGGGGGTATGACAATGCCTCCCAGCCATACTACCCCGGGTACTCACAGTCCGCCCGATTCGACTACGGTCGGGAGTTGTCATACATCTCCGACCGGGTCGACGTCATCGACAACCGGACACGGGGCATTCAAGACACACTAGCCCGTCATTCGCAGTACCTCCAAGAGAATGACGGGATGGTGTCATCCATCCAGCATGATGTCCGGGAGCAGTCCGAGCAGCTGGCCGCGTACCTCGCAAGACTCAATCCCTACCAGTGAAGCGTTCTAGCTTGGGGGAGGACCCCCACCAGGTATGTCTGAACCACCCAGCACTTTGTTCATGCATTCGCATTTTCCCTTTCCTTAGGTTGCATATAAAAAAAATATATATTTCCCTTGAATAAAATTAACTCCCAACTATGCATGGAATGAACCATATGTCTCTCACCTTGGAAATGATGAATAGTTGCTCTGTCATTAATCTTGCTAGTACTTTGTTGCAACTAGTGCTTAACTATGCTTGAGTTATTTGGCATGAGTAAAAATGAACCTGAACCTTGTGGGAGCACATGCTTTATTCCAAGTCTAGGTTGTTGTGGGAATTGATATAGTGAGACTTTGGTTGAATTCTATTTCTGCTCTTAGTATGGTGAAAATCTCGGATGATTATGCTTTCAAAAATAAAAACAAAGTTCCTCATTGGTCATAATACCTACCAGAGCCATAGGATAGGATTAGTTCCAAAACT
Organism: Echinochloa crus-galli; assembly: GCA_900205405.1. Classification (NCBI taxonomy): domain Eukaryota; kingdom Viridiplantae; phylum Streptophyta; class Magnoliopsida; order Poales; family Poaceae; genus Echinochloa; species Echinochloa crus-galli. The sequence continues at coordinate 258,925 of OAMR01001024.1, forward strand.
GTCTACCATATGCTGCTCGTCATCTTAGTGAGCTTTGTCAAATTGTTGTGACCTTAGTGAGGAATCTTTCATGCTTCTAAGATCGAGATTCACATACACTCCACCTCTCACTTGCAATTCCTACTCTGGGAGTTAGCAAAAATCATGCCATCATCAGTGCTCAGGCCACCAGGGCCTGGTTCGGCCGAACCCATGCCTTCGGCCGAACCAGGGACCTCCCCCCTCCTTGCCTATAAATGCTGGTGCAAGCTTGCTTGCTTCTCCCACACACACTTCCATTCTGAAATTTTCTGCTAGGAGCTCTCTCTCTCTCTCTCATTTCTTGCTCTAGCTTGTGCTCAAGTTCTTCCCAAAGTTCTAGCTCAAGTTTTGGTTCACTTGCATCTCTAGAAAAGTCCCAAAAATATTTTTGCTTTTGTTGTGATCTTTGTGCTGAAATT
>OAMR01000845.1:0-10416 GCA_900205405.1 Echinochloa crus-galli
CTGGCGCGGGAGCTGGCCGGGCTGGGCCGAAAGCGGGGCGCGGGGAAAGAAGAAAGGAGGGGAAGGCTGGGCCGATAAAAGAATTGTAGGAGCAAAACCAGGCCAGGGAAATAGCTAAGGGGGCAAAAGCTGACTCAGGCCTAAAGAACTTTTCTAGCGCTCAAACAAAGGTGATTCAAACCCGAATTTAAATCTCCGTTTGAACCAAAACACATGCAGCAGCATGAATGCAGCACACACAACATTTTATTTATATTTCGCAAATATTTTTAAATATATTTTCTTTTCAATTACAAATTCCCTGTAAATTAAATAAAGCTTGAAAATTTTATCATGAGACCCATCACCGCTTGCAAGTAAACACACGCAGTACCCACATCCTAATAGAGGAGAGGTGAGCGTCCCGGAGAGGAGCCGAAGTGTCGGCCCCTCTTCCCGCTGTACCTCTACGGATGCGACTTCACTTTGAGTAACATCCGGGTCTTGTCTGGTAACTCTTGTATCTCTCTCTGATTAATTGAGCATTCAGTTCTTACTTTTATATGCTTGCTGGTTCTTCGTTCAATGCTTAGTTGATTGGTATAATTGTATACTGGTTGCTTAGCTTGGGTGCTTATCTTTCTGCAGGAGATAAGTATTAGTTGACTAGTGTAGGCGTGGTGCCTATACTTGAGACTAACTTAGTTTATTCCCGTCACAACGGAGGTGGTAGCCGTAAGGTGGTGACAGCCCTTCCGATCTTAGTAGTCCATCACGATAGTTCCGGTCCGTAGGATCCCCGAGCCGGGAAATAGTGGCACCCCTTCTCATCCATTTCTGTGTGTCACCAGTTTCCTTGTCCCGAAGCAAGTATCTATCTGTATCCTCTGATCTGCTCGATCAATCAGTAGAATACCTCTATCAAACTCATACCCTCTCTACCCTCCTATAAATTCTCTTCTCTCTTTGTTGTTGTCATCCACCTCACCCATACCATTCACTTCATTCCATCTACCTAGGACAACTTAGTTTAGAATCAGTCCACTTCTCGTTCTCCGTGGAAATCGATACCTTGGAATACTCCCGGGTGAAAGCTACATCGGTATCCGTTCGCTTGCGGATTTATCTGTAGGCCGTAAGGAGTGCCAACAAGCTTTCTGGCGCCGTTGCCGGGGAACGGTAGTTGTTCTGATTCCGAACCCAAGTTGTCCGTGTATCCCACCATCATCCATCATATGGATTCCACCCTCACATTACGTCAACATTCGGCTCCAACGGGCGATTGTTTGGAGCCACCACCATCATCACATCCCATATCCACACCCGGCTATGAGCTACGTCCTGGCTTCATAGCCATGGTTAGTGAGCAATCGTTCTCAGGAACAAAGGCCGAGAGTCCATACCGCGCATTTGCGCGAGTTTGAGCAACTCTGCTCATGCCTCGAGTTTGAGCAACTCTGCTCGTGCCTGACCATTGCGGGCATGACACAAGAGACACTCAAATGGAAGCTATTCCCGTTCTCATTAACGGGAGGAGCGAAGAAATGGTATAGTACTCTCTGGCTGTCGGTACTATGGAAGGGAGTTGGGAGACTCTTAGAGAAAAATTTTGTCTAAATTTCTTCCCAATCTCCAAGGTAGCCAGCCTCCGAGCGGAGATTATCATGTTTAAGCAATTAGAGGGAGAGTCGTTAGGAGCTGCCTGGGTTCGTTTCACGCAAATCTTGGCATCCGGACCAGACCTAGGCCTATCTGAACCTATCATTCTCCAACATTTCAGCCTTGGCCTGTGTCCCGTAGCCACCACTTTCTTCGACTCTGCTTCGAAAGGGTCGTTTTTTCATTTGACTCCCAGTGAAGCGAGGATAGTCCTGGAGCGTATCCTGGACGACACTCCCTACACTGCAGTCTATGACGAACTCCCCGATGAAGAAGCAAACAGGGGTGATCCCGCTAATGCTAGTGGTAGATTAAGTTAGTAGACACCAATGTCAATCATCAATATCTTTCGCCAATTGCTTCCTCGGCAACGGCGCCAGAAATGCTTGTTGACACTTCTTACGGTCCACTATTAGGATTGCCAATCCCAGTAATGGTGCAAGTAGTGTTCATTGGTATTCTTACGATACAGATATAAATCCGCAAGCGCACGGATACCGATGTAGCATTTCACCCGGGAGTATTCCTAGGTATCGTATTTATATTTCCGCAGGGAAGCATTGGATAAAGAGTATCGACTATTAACAAGGATGTAACTACTAATTAAAGTACCGGCTAACAAGGCAGGGGTAAAGGATAGGATAGGAGTGATATGCAGTTGACACAAACAAGGAGAAGTTCAGGATAGAGATAGAAGAGCGGTCTAGCTAGTGGGAGGACAACGAGACAGGAGAGGGTTCCTATACACTTCCACTGGCCTTGAGATATCACTAGCAAAGATTACGGCTAGCATGAAGAATGGCGTCTATGGTTCTCTTTCTACTTCTATTACCTCAGCATCGGGACACACAGAAAGGGATGAGAAGGGGTGCCACTATTTCCCAACTGGGGAATCCTACGGACCGGAACTAACGTGATGGGCTACGAAGACCGAAAGGGCTGTCACCACCTCACGGCTACCACCTCCGTTGCGACGGGCAGAAACTAAGTTAGCCTCAAGTATAGGCACCACGAATATATTAAATACTTAGAGTCTTGCATAAAGAAATGGGAAAGATACAAGAGCTTTACCAGAACTCCAGAAGATGACTCCGGAACCCCGAGCGAAGCTCGACCGTGACTCTAACTCCCAACTGGACTAGCCTAACTCTACATCTTGAAAGAATGGAATGAAGACTTGCTCCCAAGTGGTGTGTGTTATACAAGTGATAGGACACCTCTATTTATAGTGAGGGATGGCGGTTAGAGTGGAGTAACCGCCAAGGGGCTGGATGGCGGTTGCCGGCCAGTTTGGGCGAACGGATTGGTTCGGCCGAACCATCCGATCCACCGCCTCAGCTCCCCGAGGGCTGGGATTTGCTCCTGGAGTCGGTTTGGAGCTTGGGGGCGGTTCGGCCGTACTGTGGAGTTCAGCCGAACTGGGCTTTCGGCCCAGCATGCCTCCCATGCACCGCCTTAGGTCCTGGGCTGTCCTGGTTTGCTTGTATGTGGTGGACTTCTTCTATTTTTGGCCCAGAACGAGTTGGCGGTCGCCCACGTGTCATGCATTGTCATCGCTTGGTCATCGTTGACGTGGACGATCTCCGGTTGTGCTTCTCGCTGTTTACAGTTAAGGGGGGTAACCGGCCGAACGGAGACGTTTGGCCGATTCGGTCATTTCTGGCCCCTATAGCACGTATTTCTTGTTATTGTACCTGCAGAAGTGACACTCACCAAAACTCGTGGAACTTTATTAGAAATAAAACCTAAGTACATGGAATGTTGCATAAAGCCTCATTTATTCCCGAGTATTGGTGGTCGAATTTGGGTTGTAACGACCGCCAACAAGTTCCCCCAAGCTTAGACCTTTGCTCGTCCTTGAGCAAAGATATAAACTTAGGCTCGGTGGATCAGGAGTTGCTACAATGTCATTTCTTTTGCAGGTAACTTAATAAACAACTAGTGCTCAAAAATACTTGAATCATAGGCAAAGTTTTTAAACACCCTTTTACCTATGGGGCTTATAGCAATCTCCTTATCTTGGGCGGTTGAAAGGACGAACAGTTTAAACTCAGTTTTATTCCACTCTACTCTTTTCAGGATCCCATCTCGGAATTTTTTTCACAAGTTTTGAAAACTACAAATTGTTCCTCATTGGCACACTCAATCACTCAAGTGTATTTGAATCCTCACCAAAGGCTTGTGCCTTCTTTTCATCCTAACATCTAATATGGCTTTTTGTGTGGCTCAGGGACAAAGGATGAAGGCATGCATGCATAACGGTATTGGATAGGAGTGGATATACCAGACACACAGCTCAAGGGATACTCGTATTGGCGGTCGCCCACGTGTCATGTGATGTGTTCGCTTGGTCATTGTTGACATGAACGACTCCCGGTGGTCTGCTCGGCTAAGGGGGGTAACCGGCCGAACGTAGTCGTTCGGCCGATCTGGTCATTTCCGGCCCCAATAGCACATATTTGTCGTAGTTGTACCTGCACAAGTGACACTCACCAAAACTCGTGGAACTTTATTAGAAATAAAACCTAAGTACATGGAATGTTGCATAAAACCTCATTTATTCCCGAGTATTGGTGGTCGGATTTGGGCATTCGCGCCAGAAACGAAAGGAACGCACCCAATCCTTCCCGAGTATTGGTGGTCGGATTTGGGCTGTAACGACCGCCAACAAGCTCCCCCAAGCTTAGCTCTTTGCTCGTCCTTGAGCAAAGATATAAACTTAGGCTCGGTGGATCAGGAGTTGCTACAATGTCATTTCTTTTGCAGGTAACTTATAAGCAACTAGTCTTCAAAAATACTTGAATCATAGGCAAAGTTTCAAATTACCTTTTTACCTATGGGGCTTATAGCAATCTCCTTATCTTGGGCGGTTGAAAGGACGAACAGTTTAAACTTAGTTTTATTCCACTCTACTCTTTTCAGGATCCCATCTCGGAATTTTTTCACAAGTTTTGGAAACTTCAAATTTGTTCCTCAATTGTCACACTTAATCACTCAAGTGTATTTGAATCCTCACCAAAGGCTTTTGCCTTCATTTTCATCCTAACATCTAATATGGCTTTTTGTGTGGCTCAGGGACCAAGGATGAAGGCATGCTTGCATCTTGTATTTTGCTAAGTCAAAGACCAGATCTTTGAGGAAACAAATCACACCTTAAGATCGAGAAGTGCAAGTGTATGGAATATATGGATGGAGTGGAATATGGTGGAATGGAATATGGTGGAACTCCTTGTGATGAATCTCCCTCTCCTTGATTTATTTTGGAGAACATGGGCTATCTTTTATTCTCATATTTTTGCCATGCCACTTGACATGCTTTTCTTTTTTTTGTTTTTTTTGCCATGCTTCTTTGGCATGCTTTTCTTTTTGCATAGCCCATGTCTCTATCAAGAATATTTGGAGAGGGAAATCATAGAACATGGAGCATTTATTTTTGTGGATGGATCATGGAAAATGGTTGCTAACTCCTAGTGCAGGAATTGCAAGTGAGAGGTGGTGTGTATACGTGGGATAGGAGTGATATTCAGTTGACACACACAAGGAGAAGTTCAGGATAGAGATAGAAGAGCGGTCTAGCTAGTGGGAGAATAAAGAGTATCGACTATTGACAAGAATGTAAAGCCATAAACATCCGAGATTTTCACCATACTAAGAGCAGAATTAGAGTTCAACCGAAGTCTCACTATATCAGTCCCCACAACAACCTAGACTTGGAATAAAGCATGTGCTCCCACAAGGTTTTCAGGTTCATTTTTACTCGTGCCAAATAACTCAAGCACTATTAAGCAACTTAGTTGAAACTTCATCATTTCCAAAGTGAGAGGCATATGATTCATTCCATGCATAGTTGGGAGTTAATTTTATTCAAGGGAAATACTTTTGGTTTTTTTATTTTTTTAAATGCAATGAAAAAGGACAAAAAAAACAATTGTAAGATCGAAGTGCTGGGTAGGTGTCGAACGTACCTGTTGGGGTCCTCCCCCAAGCTTGGACTTTTCACTGATAGGGCCTGAACCTTGAGAAATAACCATTTATTTTATTCGAGCACTGTATTCTGTTATCATATTTGTTCGCTATATGTGTAATGACTTCCTGGGAACACATATGGCCGCATTTCGGGTTTCTGTGTAAATCCGGGTGTGACAAACCCGTGGAAATCAAGGACATGATAAACAAAGCTAGGTACAACCTTAAAGGTACATCAATTTAGACACATACATGTATGAAATAAATGATTACAAGTGGGTAGGTAGCAAGGATTGTCCGTGCTATACTTGCCTTGGAGGAGTTAGAAAGAGTCACCAGAAATAAAGTGATCCGGATGTCTTGGAATGGCTGGATATTATCGGAGGTTCATTGAAGGATTTTCAAAGATTGCTAAACCCATGACGGCACTATTGGAGAAAAATGCTAAGTTTGTCTGGACAGGTGAGTGTCAGGCTAGCTTTGAGGAATTGAAGAAGAGGTTGACAACAGCACCCGTGCTAGTGTTACCGGACATAACCAAGAGTTTCTGTATCTACTGTGATGCATCTCGTCTAGGATTGGGATGTGTACTCATGGAGGAAGGCAGAGTAGTAGCTTATGCATCGCGGCAGTTGAGGAAACATGAGCAGAACTACCCGACACACGATCTGGAGTTAGCAGCTGTGGTGCATGCTTTGAAGATTTGGAGGCATTACTTGATTGGTCATAAGTGTGATATTTACACTGACCTTCCTGGCATTGAAGCAGGAAGGTATGAGTGTCACCGCTTATCGTGACAAGTTCGTCGAGTTGGCCCGTTATGCTCCAGAGGACGTGAATACTGATAGGAAGAAGCAGACCCGATTCCGAGATGGCCTGCATGATGCACTACAGTACCAGCTCCTGTGCTCCAAGTTCGCCACCTTTCAAGAACTGGTGGATAGCGCACTACTGCTGGAGGACAAGCGCCGCGAGATGGAGGAAAAGAAGAGGAAGCATCAAGGCCCACCGTCAAGAAGCAATGTTCGCCCCCGCTTCAATCCTCAGCAAGGAAACCAGCATATGGTGAATCCACAGCGCTTCCAGGGACAGTCCGGTTCGATGAACCGCAACCAGTATCAGCAACGTCCCCAGTACCAGCAGCGTCCCCAGTACCTCCCAGCACCACCTCAGCAACGTTTTCAGAACCAGCCACATAATGGTCCTGTCCAACGCCCCAACCCGGAGAGTCTGCAGATGGCACCATTCAAGGCTCTATATGGCAGAAAGTGTAGGACACCACTATTCTGGAATCAGACAGGAGAAAGTCAGGTATTTGGACCTGAAATACTAAGAGAGGCAGAGCGACAAGTGCAGATAATCAGACAGAATTTGAAAGTGGCACAATCCAGACAGAAGAGCTATGCAGCATTGTTCCAAGAGGACAGTGCAGCTGACAGCAAAGACTGGTGAGAAAGTGGAGTATCAAGCAGCTAGTCCCGTGGGACACAATCAGATCTACCAAGCCGAAGGTGTAGCACTGGAAGACATCAGAGTGGTGTGCGAATTCCCAGACGTGTTTCCAGATGAGTTACCAGGTATGCCCCCAGACCGCGAAGTTGAATTTGTTATTGATCTTAAGCCTGGTACTGCACCTATAGCTAAGAGGCCATATAGAATGGGAGTAAAAGAACTAGAGAAACTTAAGGAGGAACTAAGGGCATTGTTAGCAAAAGGGTATATTCGTCCTAGTTCATCCCCTTGGGGAGCACCAGTTTTGTTTGTGGATAAGAAAGATGGGACCCAGAGATTGTGTGTGGATTATCGAGCTTTGAATGAAGTAACCATCAAGAACAAGTACCCGCTGCCAAGGATTGATGATCTCTTCGACCAGTTGAAAGGAGCATGTGTGTTCTCTAAGATCGATCTCCGATCCGGTTACCATCAGATGAGGATACGAGTGACTGACATCCCCAAAACAGCCTTCACAACCCGATATGGTCTATATGAGTTCACTATCATGTCTTTTGGTTTGACAAATGCACCGGCATACTTCATGTATTTGATGAACAGTGTGTTCATGGACTATCTTGACAAGTTCGTGGTAGTGTTCATTGACGACATTCTGGTTTTCTCCAAGAACGAGGAAGAGCATGAAGAACATCTGAGGTTGGTGATGCAGAGACTTCGTGAGCATCAGTTGTATGCCAAGCTGAGCAAGTGTGAGTTTTGGTTAAAGGAAGTAGCATTCTTGGGACACGTACTGTCCAATGGTGGAGTGGCAGTTGATCCAAAGAAGGTTAGTGATGTGTTGAGTTGGAATCCGCCTAAGGATGTGAGTGAAATCAGAAGTTTCCTTGGAATGGCTGGATACTATCGGAGGTTCATAGAAGGATTCTCCAAGATTGCTAAGCCCTTGACAGCGTTATTGGAGAAAAATGCCAAGTTTGTCTGGACTGAAGAATGTCAAGTCAGCTTTGAGGAATTTGATCTCTCCCTCTCAGTCAGAGCTGAATATGAGGCAACGCCGATGGTTGGAGTTGATCAAGGACTATGATCTGGAGATCCACTACCACCCAGGAAAGGCTAACTTGGTGGCAGATGCTTTGAGTAGAAGGAGTTACGTGAATAAGATCACGGGACATTGTTTACCGGAGGAACTCAGTTCAGAGTTTGAGAGGATGAGTCTGGGAATTGTGACCAGCGTCACCGAGTTGGCAGTAGAACCGACCTTGGAACAAGAGATCCGAAAAGGACAGCTCGCAGATAAGAAGATCAAGGAGATCATGGAACTGGTGGCATTAGGGAAAGCCCCTGGTTTTCGAGTGGATGACCAAGGGACATTGTGGTATGAGAAGAGGATCTGTGTAGCAGATATAGTACAGATCAGGGATGCAATTCTCAGGGAAGCCCATGAATCAGCGTATTCGATACACCCGGGTAGTACCAAGATGTACCAAGATATCAAAGAGAGATTTTGGTGGTACGGATTGAAGAGAGAAAAGAAGAGGAAGCTTCAAGGCCCACCGTCAGGAAGCAATGTTCGCCCCCGCTTCAATCCTCAGCAAGGAAACGCTGGTGGCATTGGGAAAAGCCCCTGGTTTTCGAGTAGATGATCAAGGAACCTTGTGGCATGGGAAGAGGATATGTGTACCCGACATAGCACAGATCAGGGATATGATCCTGAGAGAGGCACATGACTCAGCTTATTCAATCCACCCAGGAAGTACCAATATGTACCAAGACATCAAGGAGAGATTCTGGTGGTATGGATTGAAGCGTGATGTGGCAACCTATGTGGCTCTATGTGACACATGTCAGAGAGTCAAGGCTGAACATCAGAGGCCAGCAGGTTTGCTCCAGCCCCTGAAGGTACCTGAATGGAAGTGGGAAGAAGTCGGTATGGATTTCATCACTGGCTTACCTCGCACTCAGAGGGGATTTGACTCAATCTGGGTTATCGTGGATCGTCTGACCAAGGTGGCGCATTTCCTTCCAGTAAAGACCACCTACACGGGAGCCAGACTAGCGGAGTTGTATATGGAGAGGATTGTGTGTTTGCATGGGGTACCGAAAAGAATAGTGTCAGATCGAGGTACCCAGTTCACATCACACTTTTGGCGACAACTGCATGAGTCTATGGACACTAAGCTACAGTTCAGTTCAGCTTACCATCCACAGACAGATGGGCAGACAGAGCGGACAAATCAGATATTGGAGGATATGTTGAGAGCATGTGCTCTACAATATGGTGCCAGTTGGGACAGGAGTTTACCGTACGCGGAATTCTCGTACAACAATAGTTATCAGAAGAGTTTGCAGATGGCACCATTCGAGGCATTGTATGGTAGAAAGTGCAGGACCCCACTGTTCTGGAATCAGACAGGAAAAAGTTAGGTATTTGGACCTGAGATACTAAGAGAGGCAGAGCGACAAGTGTAGATAATCAGACAGAATTTGAAAGTGGCACAATCCAGACAGAAGAGCTATGCAGATATCAGATGGAGGGATCTCAGCTTTGAAGTTGGAGACTTCGTGTATCTCAAGGTGTCACCAATGAGAGGCGTGAAGAGGTTCAACGTCAAGGGCAAGCTAGCACCTCGATACATTGGACCGTTCAAGGTACTTGAGCGGAAAGGTGAGGTAGCATATCAGTTAGAGCTACCTGAGAAGTTGGCAGGAGTACACGATGTGTTTCATGTGCCTCAGTTGAAGAAGTGCTTGCGGGTACCGGCGGAACAGATCCCGATAGACGATCTGAATGTGCAACAAGATCTCACCTACGCTGAGCACCTTGTCAAGATTTTGGAGGAGTCAGGAAGAGTCACCAGAACTAAAGTGATCCGTATGTATAAGGTTCAATGGAGCCGTCACTCCGAGGATGAAGCGACTTGGGAAAGAGAAGAAGACCTCAGAGCTGAATATCCACAGTTGTTCCCATCCACATCCGAATCTCGAGGACGAGATTCATCCTAAGGGGGGTAGGTTTGTAACACCCTAAAAATGCCTATTTTAAAAAATTTAGTAATTAAATTGTTTTTATTTAATTTTATGCTCATATTAATCTAAGGAAAATAAATTATTTATGAGAAATAAAATTAAATATAAGGTTAGAAACATTTTTGTTGCATCCATGCTGCTGCATTGTGTTTTGGTTGCTTGTGAATTAGATTGGAATTTAAATCCTCTTTAAATTCAAATTTGATTCGCATTGTTTGGAGCTCTAGAAAAGTTGTTTCGGCCCTGGTCCGTTTTTGCCCCTCAAACTTTCTTCTCGGCCCGCCCTTCCCCCTCTCTTCTTTTCCCCGAGCGGCCCAGCTCCCCGCTCTCCCC
>OAMR01000845.1:19656-31498 GCA_900205405.1 Echinochloa crus-galli
CCGGATGCCAAGATTTGCTTGAAACGAGCCCAAGCATTCCCCATACATCAAAGGTTTCTACTTGAAGACTACTGGTAAGCGGCTATGCGTCTCTTATATTCCTGTGTTTCTGGCAGTGTGGGCATCTCTTGCTAAATTTCTTAGCATCTCCATATTGCCAGTCCTTTATTCTGAACACTCTATAATGTCCTTCACAAGGTGTCTCCATGATATCTCTCCTAGGTATTATGTGCCTCAGGTGCAGGTATGCATCGTCTGAGTCCATTTTGTATCCAGAGAGATACTGGTTGTCCCATTGGTGATGTCTGCTCCTATAAACTACTACTTTTCTATTTTCACCTAATGGGACGCACCCTAACACCGTGAAGTTGACTATGGTGGTGTACCACAGCTCTAGTGTTGTGACCTTGAGGAGCGTATCACCCCATAAGAAAATCGCTGATGGGAAGATCAAACGGGGCTTGTACCCGATACAGGCCCAACGGATGAGTCTTGGGTTCGCATCCTCTTTGGTTAAAAGGTACTTCAAAACAGCATGGTCTGAAACTATGACCTTTGCCCCAACTAGGTAGGACTGGAATTTGTCTATAACAAACACAACTGCTAGGAGTTCCTTTTCCGTGGTTGCGTAGTTGAGCTGGGGCCAGTGAGCATAATGCTTCTTGTCCTTGGTTTGGCCCACAACAGCTCCTACGGCAAAAATCGCTTGCATCACACATGATTTCTAGTGAAATGCTCTAATCGGGAGGCTGGATGATGGGAGCGAAGTTGAGTGCTTTCTTTAGGGTTTGGAAGGAAGCATAGCACTCTTGATTAGAGACGAGAGGGGTTTCCTTGGCTAGGAGATTGGTCAATGACCGGGCTATTAGAGAGAAATTTTCGATGAAACACCTATAAAGCCCGGTGTGGCCAACGGATCTACGAATCCCCTTTACTCGTAGGAGGTGTAGGCATAGGGTCGTATTAGAGGGTATGACAAGGGAAGATGATGGCTCCAGGCTTTGATGACACGGAAAGATGATGACCTCCTCTATTGGATCAGGATCGGGATCTGTCTCTATTGGGGTATTCAAGGAATAAGAATAAGAGACTGGGACGAGTTCTTCTCCGATCCTAAGCTCTAGCTGGATTATAATATCCATAGACTGATCGATCTTCCTCCAGGACAGTGAAAGTCGGTTGGGTTCCACGGGGTTTGTCACTGATGGTCACTGGAGTTTGTCCGTCCTTAAAGAGGGGAGCACACTTCAATCCAGAGGGAAGAGGCATAGGCTCGATTGCACATGTCAGAGAGCTGGTCACTGATGGTCACTGAAGTGTGTTCGTCCTTAAAGAGGGAAGCACACTTCAATCCAGAGGGAAGAGGCTTAGGTTTGACTGGAGGATGAATCTCTTCTTCTTCCATAAGGAATTGGGCATCTTCTTCTAGGAAAGGTTGCTCTAAGTCTATCAAGGATGTTGACATGACCTCCTCTTTAGGATCAGGATCGGGGTCTGCCTCTATAGGAGTATTCAAGGGATAGGAATAAGAGACTACTGGGGCAAGTTCTTCTTCGATCCTAAACTCTAGCTGGATTATTGGTGAATTTTCTAGGATTTTCATGATTGGCCTACCAATAAAGATGGAGTAAGTGGAATTTTCAGGTAGGTCAAAGATATGGAAATCCAAGAAAAGTTCAGGGTCATTAAAGGGTCGTTAATCTTAACGGGTATGACCCGCAAGATCCCTAAACGGTCGAGGACCCTTCCCTATATGAACCTTAGATGTTTCTGAGATGATGACCATGGTTCATCAGGAAGTTGAGCTCGCACCAAGGAGCTAGAGATTATGTTGATTTCGAGGCTCGGGTCATACCCGATTTCCTTGTTAATGCCCATAACTTCACAAAAGATTGTTTGAATCCTTTTGGGCATTTTAACGACCTCGGTCGAGGCTTCAGCCTCGTCTAGCCATTCCCGACTCTTGATGGCAGAGAGACATCCTAAGTACTCTCTCTATTATTCTAGTGCTTCCTTGTTGGGTGGTGGATCTTTTTTCTCTACACATTGTTCTAATGGGTAACTTCTTGCACTCCCTACGTTATTGAATAGATCGTCATCAAAATCGTAGGGAGTGGTGTAGAGTGGATGATAATAGTCCAGGCTAGAATAATGTTGTGGTTCGAAATGAGCTTCGGGTTCTGATGGAATGGAAGAGCTAATGGTTTTAGATTGTGGGTGTAAAGGCTCTTCAGGTTTAGGCTGCACTTCTTCATCGGGGAGTTCGTCATAGACTCCAGTGTAGGGAGTGTCATCCAGGATATGCTCCAGGACTATCCTTACAGAAAGGGATGAGAAGGGGAGTCAAATGAAAAAACGACCCTTTTGAAGCAGAGTCCAAGAAAGTGGTGGCTACGGGACAGAGGCCAAGGCTGAAGTGTTGAAGAATGATATGTTCTGACAAGCCTAAGTCTGGTCCGGAAGCCAAGATTTGCTTGAAACGAGCCCACGCAGCTCCTAACGATTCTCCCTCTAATTGCTTAAAGGTAAGAACTTTGATTCGGAGGCTGGCTACCTTGGAACTAGGAAGAAATTTAGGCAGAATTTCTCTCTAAGGGTCTCCCAGCTTCCTTCCATGTTATCGACAGTTAGAGAGTACCATTTCTTTGCTCCTCCCGTCAATGAGAACGGGAATAGCTTCCATTTGAGTGTCTCTTGTGTCATGCCCGTAATGACGAGACACGAACAAAGTTGCTCAAACTCGCGCAAATGAGCGTATGGACTCTCGTCACGCGTTCCTGAAAACGATTGCTCACGAACCATGGCTATGAAGCTGGGACGTAGCTCATAGCCGGGTGTGGATATGGGATGTGATGAATCTGAAAAATTGATGTGTTAAATATATGCTGCAAAATGCCAAAATAATATTTGTCTTATGGGGTCCATATTAGTATAACCAACATTTTGTAAGTATGGACATATCGTTCAAGGTCAACGATTATAATTAAATGAGCACCCATATTTAAAAAAAGAGAAAGTATGATAGCATCCTCTTGACTTTAACCCACAATTATCTAGATTAATCACCCATATCAAAATAATATAATTTATTCATTTTAAATTATTATTCGTTTTGGTTGTACTATGTATTAAGACATATCTATATCTAGGTGCATAGAGTTATGATTATAGAAGAGCCATAATAATTTACAATTTGTAATTGGGGAATCCTACGGACCGGAACTAACGTGATGGGCTACGAAGACCGAAAGGGCTGTCACCACCTTACGGCTACCACCTCCGTTGCGACGGGAATAAACTAAGTTAGTCTCATGTATAGGCACCACGCCTACACTAGTCAACTAATACTTATCTCCTATAGGAAGATAAGCACCCAAGCTAAGCAACCAATATACAGTTATACCAATCAACTAACCTAAATCCGACCACCAATACTCGGGAATAAATGAGGTTTTATGCAACATTCCATGTACTTAGGTTTTATTTCTAATAAAGTTCCATGAGTTTTGGTGAGTGTCACTTATGTAGGTACAACTACGACAAATACGCGCTATTGGGGCCGAAAATGACCGAATCGGCCGAACGACTCCGTTCGGACGGTTACCCCCCTTGGTCCACGTCACCGATGACCAAGCGGACACAACGTACGACACGTGGACGACCGGCAACTCATTCCGGACCCACGCCACTTCATCCTGGGCCCACTCAACAAGTTCCACATCAGCAGAAGGAGGCCCAGGACATCCAGGACACAGAGGCGGTGCTGGGGAGGGCTGGCCTTAGGCCAGGCCCGTTCGGCCGAACAGGTCGGTTCGGCCGAACCGACCCCAGGCCAGCACCGCCTCCCCAAGGCTAATCCCGGGCGTCCAAGCTAAGGCAGTGGAGATTAAGGGTTCGGCCGAACCCCCTGGTTCGGCCGAACCGACCCTGGCGCCCGAATTGCTAGGGGGTACCCCCCTGGTCCCTTGGTGGTTACTTCAGCTCCAACCAACCTGTGGCACTATATATAGGACAGTACACTCCCCTTGAAATTTACCAAGCCAAGGAGCTATTCACTTGTAAACACACACCAAGCCAAGGGGCTCATTTCCACTTTCATTCTAGTAGAGTTAGGATAGATTAGTTGGGAGTTAGAGTTGAGTCGAGCTTTGCCTCGGAGGTTCCGGAGTCGTCTTGAGAAGCTCTGGTATTAGCTCTTGTATCTTTTACCTTTCCTTTTGTAAGACTTTCAGTTATGCTACCCTACTTTGTCACCATATAAATTACGATACCTCGGGATACTCCCAGGTGAAGTGCTACAGCGGTGATTCTGTGTGCTTGCAGAATATTTCTATATTTTACTAATCGATAAGGAAAACCACTGAAACACTCCTTACCCCAGTACCAGGATTCTCAATTCTGATATTGGATCGTAAGAAGTGCCAACAAGCACCCAAGGCAAGGTTGCTTGCTCTTGCTAGCAGAGTAAGTAGTCATTGTCTAGTGTAGGAGTGGTTCCTAGACTAGTCAGTGGCCTTAGTTTATTCCCGTTGCAACGGAGGTGGTGGCCGGGAGGTGGTGACAGCCCTTTCGGTCTTCGCAAGCATATAAAAGTAAGAACTGAATGCTCAATTAATCAGAGAGAGATACAAGAGTTACCAGACACGACCCGGATCTTACTCGAAGTGAAGCCGCATCCGTAGAGGTACAGCGGGAAGAGGGGCCGACACTCCGGCTCCTCTTTGGGACGTTCACCTCTCCTCTCTCCCTAGGCTACTGATACAAGTGGCGGAACTTAGTCTCACACCCGGATTTACACAGAAACCCGAATGCTGCCATATGTGTGCCCAGGATGTCCACAGAACACATACAGCTTACAAATCTGGAAAATCAGAGTACATATGCTCGAATAAAATGGTTTTACATCAGAGTTTAACGCAATACCTAAATAAAACACAGCGGAAGTCTATTAATTATCTTGACAGGTAGAGCCTCAAGTCCACAGGGACACCGACTGGTTGACCACAGCTCAGAAGCACAGACGATCCTCAGGAAACTCAGTAGCTGTCTCATTCACTCCATCTGTTACTCATCCGGGATTTTGTTGAATAATGGCAAGCGTAAGTAAATGTCTTACTTAGCAAGTATAACACGGGTATATGAAGGCTAAAAAAAAAGGCTTGACACGGCTGAACTGCATTAGCAATTTTAGTTGATTCATTTTACCATAAACCAAGTTACTACAATTAAGTGAATCCCAGTTGCAAACCCAATTAATAAAGTAGAAGTGAACATTAAACAGTAATAGATATCATCTTCTAATCAAAAAGGATCCAGGCCGCTCGTGACCCTGAGCAAGGCTATCATGATAGATTGTACACTATGCAGAGGTTTCGCCTTTTACCCACCAGTCGCGTAAAAGTTCAAAGGAACTTTGCACCCAACCACGCGGAGGTGGATCAGACCTCACAAACCACACTTCCGAGGTTTGATTGCATAGGGACGCTACGAGGCTTTTCACAAGACACTCTAACCAGACAGTAGCCGCTAAGGTAATACAAGGCGGTGAGACCTTAGGCACCGAGATTGACTTACGCCTACGGAGTCCACCGTAAGGGGGTCAATGGCGTCCAGAGCGCGGCAAGAATGCCATCAACAAAAATAAAAGCGCAACGTGCGGAGTGCCCCATTGCGAGGACTCCCGACACGGGAATGAGTCTAACAAGACTTAGCCAACGGATTAACCGTCCTCGCTGGAATCGGGATATCACCCCGTACCTTGCCTCCCCTAACGCCGTCGGCCGTCGGTAACCACTGCCAAGCTAGAGTCGTACAAGCTACTTGACCAAGACCAGAGCCATTATAGTTCTGGCGGTGACGACAGGCTCCTAGGTTGCCGCTTTAAGAACCAGTCCTTACGGAGAGACACTAGGGCCAGGCACGAAGCGTACGCCCTAGCTCCCTGATCCATGTTGCTAAAAAGCAAGTTTTAACATCAACGTTGAATGAACCATTATATCAAGATTAACAGTTAAGCAATGGTGACAGTAGTTGCGCCTAGCAAAGTTCTACCCATATGCAATAACCCAAGGTAATCAAGGACAGGGTGACCAAAGCTAGGAACAACCTTAAAAAGGGGTAACAATTTAGACACATGCGTATGCAGTAAATAATGTAAAGAGGTGTGTTTAGGTAGCAAGGATTGTCCGTGCTATACTTGCCTCAAATCCAGTATATTTAGTTATAGTCTTCAGCTCTTGATCTTGAAATCTCTCGACGACGATCCTCTACTCGCAACGATCAACGAGCACAAACATGTAGCTAAACAAGCAAACAAACAATACAACTAAGAACAGTACACCAATCAAAAGAAAAGCTTTAAAAGAGCGTGCTAAAGGATAGGGCTTGATTTGATGGTCACGTGAGCGCAAGGATCGCTGAAAATGGAGCAATGGTTGAAGAGATACAACTATCGGAAGATTTGAATTATTAAATGGCACAACTATATGCTTGATTGATTTTAACTGAAGAAAATCATAAGTAGAGATTGTTTCAAATAATTCTATTTAAAGTTGTTTGGAGCCTTAGAACGACCCCAAGCAGAGCCACGGGCTTCACCCCATTTTTCCTCGTCTATGGCGTCGAGGCTATCCTCCCCACGGACTTGGAATATGGGTCCCCAAGGCTCAGGGCCTACCAAGAAGAAATGAACAAGCAAGCTCGTGAAGACTCACTCGATCAAGCGAATGAGGCTCGAGACGTGGCGATCTTACAGGCTGCTCGTGACCCTGAGCAAGGCTATCATGATAGATCGTACACTCTGCAGAGGTTTCGCCCTTTACCCACCAGTCGCGTAAAAGTTCAAAGGAACTTTGCACCCAACCACGCGGAGGTGGATCAGACCTCACAAACCACACTTCCGAGGTTTGATTGCATAGGGACGCTACGAGGCTTTTCACAAGACACTCTAACCAGACAGTAGCCGCTAAGGTAATACAAGGCGGTGAGACCTTAGGCACCGAGATTGACTTACGCCTACGGAGTCCACCGTAAGGGGGTCAATGGCGTCCAGAGCGCGGCAAGAATGCCATCAACAAAATAAAAGCGCAACGTGCGGAGTGCCCCATTGCGAGGACTCCCGACACGGGAATGAGTCTAACAAGACTTAGCCAACGGATTAACCGTCCTCGCTGGAATCGGGATATCACCCCGTACCTTGCCTCCCCTAACGCCGTCGGCCCGTCGGTAACCACTGCCAAGCTAGAGTCGTACAAGCTACTTGACCAAGACCAGAGCCATTATAGTTCTGGCGGTGACGACAGGCTCCTAGGTTGCCGCTTTAAGAACCAGTCCTTACGGAGAGACACTAGGGCCAGGCACGAAGCGTACGCCCTAGCTCCCTGATCCATGTTGCTAAAAAGCAAGTTTTAACATCAACGTTGAAATGAACCATTATATCAAGATTAACAGTTAAGCAATGGTGACAGTAGTTGCGCCTAGCAAAGTTCTACCCATATGCAATAACCCAAGGTAATCAAGGACAGGGTGACCAAAGCTAGGAACAACCTTAAAAAGGGGTAACAATTTAGACACATGCGTATGCAGTAAATAATGTAAAGGAGGTGTGTTTAGGTAGCATGGATTGTCCGTGCTATACTTGCCTCAAATCCAGTATATTTAGTTATAGTCTTCAGCTCTTGATCTTGAAATCTCTCGACGACGATCCTCTACTCGCAACGATCAACGAGCACAAACATGTAGCTAAACAAGCAAACAAACAATACAACTAAGAACAGTACACCAATCAAAAGAAAAGCTTTAAAAGAGCGTGCTAAAGGATAGGGCTTGATTTGATGGTCACGTGAGCGCAAGGATCGCTGAAAATGGAGCAATGGTTGAAGAGATACAACTATCGGAAGATTTGAATTATTAAATGGCACAACTATATGCTTGATTGATTTTAACTGAAGAAAATCATAAGTAGAGATTGTTTCAAATAATTCTATTTAAAGTTGTAAAACCGAGATAGGACTTAATCACATTTTATTTATAATTGTTTATGTATAAATTATGCAAAGTTAAATATTTATTTAAGATAAAACATGTGAGAGCATCTAACCGAAACATATCATATGTCGTGTTTAACCTAATCAATATTATATTTGAAACAAATTTATGTTAATATTAATCATCATTAGTATTTATTTATGAAAAACCGAAGTTTAACTCTAATCATCTTTTAATTAGAAAGCTGGTTTAATTGTCCTTAAGTAATTTAATATTGGTTTAGAAAAAAAAATGAGATATGACTAATTATATTTTATTCAGAAATAAATTGAATACTTTATTAATCAATTTAACATTTAATATAAAAAGCCGAGCATAAACCTTAATTGGATTTTAATTGGAAAACACATTTAAATAATCTTTAGGAAAATTAATACTAAATAAAATCCAGAAATAAATTAGATGTTAATTAATAGTGCTAACGAGTACTTTAAGTTGACATGAATCTAACGCAACGAAAACGGACTAAATAGGATCTAAAACGCGTAATCTATGGAATAAACGAGATCACAGGGACCTAATCGTGATTATTTTGAACAGGCAAGGACGGCGGGTTAATTTCTGTAAAGCGCAGGGGCTCTTTAGAAAAAGGTGCAGGCGCTGACCGGTTGGGGTGTTGTCCTAGGGGCGATGATGTGGGCCGTCGGATTTGGATCGAGCGGTCCAGATTAGATCTGGGGAGGGGTGGGTATGCACATAAACCTTAGATCTGGGGAGCGGTCCATATTATTTTTAAGGTTGTTCCTAGCTTTGGTCACCCTGTCCTTGATTACCTTGGGTTATTGCATATGGGTAGAACTTTGCTAGGCGCAGCTACTGTCACCATTGCTTAACTATTAATCTTGATATAATGGTTCATTTCAACGTTGATGTTAAAACTTGCTTTTTAGCAACATGGATCAGGGAGCTAGGGCGTACGCTTCGTGCCTGGCCCTAGTGTCTCTCCGTAAGGACTGGTTCTTAAAGCGGCAACCCAGGAGCCTGTCGTCACTGCCATAACTATAATGGCTCTGGTCTTGGTCAAGTAGCTTGTACGGCTCTAGCTTGGCAGTGGTTACCGACGGGCCGACGGCGTTAGGGGAGGCAAGGTACGGGGTGATATCCCGATTCCACCGAGGACGGTTAATCCATTGGCTAAGTCTTGTTAGACTCAGTCCCGTGTCGGGAGTCCTCGCAATGGGGCACTCCGCACGTTGCGCTTTTATTTTGTTTATGGCATTCTTGCCGCGCTCTGGACGCCATTGATCCCCTTACGGTGGACTCCGTAGGCGTAAGTTAATCTCGATGCCTAAGGTCTCACCGCCTTGTATTACCTTAGCGGCTACTGTCGTGTTAGAGTGTCTTGTGAAAAGCCTCGTAGCGTCCCTATGCGATCACACCTCGGAAGTGTGGTTTGTGAGGTCTGATCCACCTCCGCGTGGTTGGGTGCAAAGTTCCTTTGAACTTTTACGCGACTGGTGGGTAAAGGGCGAAACCTCTGCAGTGTGTACAATCTATCATGATAGCCTTGCTCAGGGTCACGAGCGGCCTGGATCCTTTTTTATTAGAAGATGATATCTATTACTGTTTAATGTTCACTTCTACTTTATTAATTGGGTTTGCAACTGGGATTAACTTAATTGTAGTAATCTTGGTTTATGGTAAAATGAATCAACTAAAATTGCTAATGCAGTACAACCGTGTCAAGCCTTTCTTTTAAGCCTTCATTACCCGTGTTGTATTTGCTAAGTAAGACATTTACTTACACGAATCCAAGCCGCCGCCCCTAACCGAGCTCGCTTCTAACAGATGGAGTGAATGAGTCAGCTACTGAGTTTCCTGAGGATCGTCTGTGCTTCTGAGCTGTGGTCAACCAGTCGGTGTCCCTGTGGACTTGAGGCTCTACCTGTCAAGATAATTAATAGACTTCCGCTGTGTTTTATTTAGGTATTGCGTTAAACTCTGATGTAAAACCATTTTATTCGAGCATATGTACTCTGATTTGCCAGATTTGTAAGCTGTATGTGTTCTGTGGACATCCTGGGCACACATATGGCAGCATTCGGGAATCTGTGTAAATCCGGGTGTGACACTTAGCAACGCTCACTCTACTCTTGTGTTGTGTCTCTTTGTTGGTGAAGGAGGGCCTCTATTTATAGTTGCCAGGGTCGGTTTGGAGGTTGAGCACCGGCCAAGGAACTGGGAGGCGGTGCCGTGCCGTTCGGCCGAATCTCCCGGTTCGGCCGAACCAGGGAGTTCGGCCGAAGTGCCACATGCGCCGCCTTACCTTCCCACGGCCTGGATAAGCTGCTGGAAGGCGGTGGTGTGCTAGGGTCGGTTCGGCCGAACCAAGGAGTTCGGCTGAACTGGGCTTTTCGGCCCAGCACGCTCCCCTGCACCACCTCTCTCTCCTGGACCCTCTGGGCTGCTTGTTCGTGGTGGACTTCGTGTCTTTCTGGCCCAGAGATGAGGTGGTGGTCGCCCACGTGTCATGTGTCGTCATCGCATGGTCATCGTTGACGTGGACGACTCCCGGTGGCATGCACGGCTAAGGGGGTAACCGGCCGAACGGAGTCGTTCGGCCGAATCGGTCGATTCCGCTCCCTATAGGGCGTATTTCGTGTCATTGTACCTGCACAAGTGGAACTCGCCAAAACTCGTGAAACTTTATTAGAAATAAAACCTAAATACATGGAATGTTGCATAAACCCTCATTTATTCCCGAGTATTGGTGGTCGAATTTGGGTTGTAACGACCGCCAACAAGCTCCCCCAAGCTTGGCTCTTTGCTCGTCCTCGAGCAAAGATAAAACTTAGGCTCGGTGGATCAGGAGTTGCTACAAGCCCCATAGGTAAAATGGTGAATTAATACCTTGCTAATAATTCAAGTAAATTTGAGTACTAGTTGTTTATAAAGTTACCTGCAAGAGTGTAACGACCGCCAACAAGGTCCCCCAAGCTTAGCTCTTTGCTCGTCCTCGAGCAAAGTTGCGAACTTAGGCTCGGTGGATCAGGAGTTGCTACAATGTCATTTCTCTTGCAGGTAACTTTATAAACAACTAGTACTCAAATATTACTTGAATCCCTAGCAAGGTATTAATTCACCATTTTATCTATGGGGCTTATAGCAATCTCCTTATCTTGGGCGGTTGAAAGAATGAACAGTTTAACTTAGTTTATTCCACCCTACTCTTTTCAGGATCCTATCTCGGAGTTTTCACCCTTTTGTGAAAAGATAAATCGTTCCTCATTGGCTCACTCAATCGCTCAAGTGTATTTGAATCCTCACCAAAGGCTTTGCCTTCTTTTCATCCTAACATCTAATTTGGCTTTTGTGTGGCTCGGGGACAAAGGATGAAGGCATACAAGCATCTTATATATTGCTAAGTCAAAGACCGGATCTTAGGAGAATCAAATCACACTTCACACTCTTAGATCGAGAGGTGCAAGTGTGTGGAATATGCGGAGTGGAATACATGGAGTGGAATTTGGTGGAACTTCATGGAATGATTCTTCCTCTCATTTATTTATTTTTCGAGAGCATGGGCTATCTTTATTCTTCATTTTTTTTGCCTTGCCTTTTTTTTGCATGCTTTTCTTTTTTATATATTTTTGCCATGCCACTTGGCATGCTTTTCTTTTTCTTTTTGCATAGCCCATGCCTCCCTTCACAGATATTGGGAGAGGGAATCAAAGAACATGAAATTTTATTTATGGAATGGATGATGGTATGGTTTTGCTAACTCCCAGTGTCGGTGCTTCCAGGTTGAGTTGGCGGTCGTCCACTTGTCATTTGATGTGTTCATTCGGTTGGCGGT
>OAMR01000845.1:63131-73985 GCA_900205405.1 Echinochloa crus-galli
ACCATCCACTATCTCCCTTGATGGCAACCCGTGTCGTAGAAGCAAGATATAAATGACAAAGGCAAAGTGATAAAGATAACTATATTGATACTCAAAGTCTTACAAAAGGAACAGTAAAAGATACAAGAGCTATTACCAGAGCTTCTGAAGATGACTCCGGAACCTCCGAGGCAAAGCTCGACTCAACTCTAACTCTCAACTAAACTATCCTAACTCTACTAGAAATGAAGTGGAAGCTCCTTGGCTTTGAGTGTGTGTTACAAGTGAAGTGTGGCACTGTATTTATAGTGCTCCAGGGTCGGTTCAGGTAGGGTAACGGCCAAGGGAGGGGGCAGAGGCGATTGCCGGCCGTTTCGGCTGAGAGGGTCGGTTTGGCCGAACCCTGGCGTTCGGCCGAACGCCCGATCCACCGCCTTAGCCACCTACGGCCGAGATGCATCCCCTGGAGTCGGTTGGGCAACTGGGGGCGATTCGGGCTAACCCCCCAGTTCGGCCGAACTGGGCTGGGAGCCCAGGACCGCCCCCTGCACCGCCTTCGGCTCTGGGTCCCTCCTGGGCCGGCCTCTACTGCTTGGACTTGTCTTGATTCGGCCCAGGTTGACGTGTCGGTGCTCCGGGACGTGTTGGCGGTCGTCCACGTGTCGTGCATCGTGTTTGCTTGGTCATCGGTGACGTGGACGGCTCCCGGTGGTCTGTACGGCTAAGGGGGGTAACCGGCCGAGCAGAGTCTTTCGGCCGTTTCGGTCATTTTCGGCCCCAATAGCACATATTTGTCGTAGTTGTACCTGCACAAGTGACACTCTCCAAAACTCGTGGAACTTTATTAGAAATAAAACCTAAGTACATGGAATGTTGCATATAACCTCATTTATTCCCGAGTATTGGTGGTCGGATTTGGGCTCTAACGACCGCCAACACTTGGTTCGGTCGAACTAGAGGATTCGCCCGAATCCTAGGGGGTACCCCCTGGTTCCCCGTGCCGCTACTCCTCTCCACTGCCTTGGATCAGCTATAAATACAATGTCCTCTCACTTGTACAACACAAACTCAAGCCAAGGAGCTCATATCCACTTTGTCTAGTAGAGTTAGGATAGTTTAGTTGGGAGTTAGGGTTGAGTCAAGCTGTGCCTCGGAGGTTCCGGAGTCGTCTTTAGAAGCTCTGGTATTAGCTCTTGTATTCTTTACTTTTCCTTATGTAAGACTTTTAGTTATCAATATAGTTATCTTTGTCATCTTGTCTGAGTTATTTATACTCTGCTTCTACTTTATCCTAGTTGCAAGTATTTCATGTTTAGACTATAGATGTTGTGCTATTAGTCCTTCTAGTTCCTATTTACATCTTTGCCTTACTGGGTTCTTCGTTTATGCTCAATACTTGTGGTGAATTGTCACTTGGGTATTGATAGGATTGCTTGCTTCTGCTAGCGGAGTGAGTAGTCATTCTCTAGTACAGGTGTGGTACCTGGACTAGGTAGTGACCTTAGATTATACCTGAGTTGGCACGGAGGTGGTAGCCGTTAGGTGGTGACATCCCTATACGGCCTTCGTAGTCCATCACGCCTGGCTCGGCCCATAGGATCCCCAAGCTCGGGGTTGGTGGCACCCCTCCTCATCCCTTTCTATGTGTGATCGACTCCGTTGTCCCGAAGCTAAGGTATCAGAGTTAACCTTGAACTCTTAGAGCTGATCTCTCAACTCTTGTATCTATATTCTTGAGTAATCCAGATAAACAGAGTACCCAGGAATCCTCTTTCTCTTCTTCTTGCCCTCCCAACTAGTTAATCCTTCTCTTTCCTATCCGAGCCTCCCTTGAGCTGTGTGTCACGGTATAACCACTCCTATGCAATACCGTTATCCCCTTATTTGATAGTTGTGTACCCTTCTCTGATAGTCTCGAATATCTGTTTGCTAGTATTCTTGCCACATTAAGCTTCCCTGCGGCAATATAAATTACAATGTCTCGGATTACTCCCTGGTGAAGTGCTACAACGGTGATTCTGTGCTCTTGAAGAATATTCATATATTTATCTAGCCATAAGGAAAAGCACTGAAACACTCCTTACTCCAGTACCGGCATTCACAATCCTGATACTGGACAGTAAGAAGTGCCAACAGCTGATGTGGACCTTGTGCATGAGACCTCCTGGCTGTGCTTCACTTCATGGAATGTGTCACATGTGTAGGGCCAATGGGGATAACTCGGCCGAACCAAGTGGTTCAGCTGAATTGGCCAATTATGCCCCTTTTAGTCAATGTTTGTCAATTATGTGCCTGGACATTAGAGATTGACCATAACTCATGGAACTTTGTTAGAAAATAGACCTAAGTGTATTAAATGATGCATATAACCTCATTTATTATCGAGAATTGGTGGTCTAAATCATCCCGAAACGACCACAAACAAGCTCCTCCAAGCTTAGACCTCTGCTCATCCTTTAGCAAAGACAAAGACTTAGGCTCGGTGGCTCAGGAGTTGCTACAATGTTCGTATCTTGCAGGTAGTCTATGTACACAACTAGCACTCTATAATACTTGAATTATTAGCAAAGTGATAACTTACCTTCTTACCTATGGGGCGTATAACAATCTCCTCATCTTGGGTGGTTGAAAGGTTGAACAGCTTGACTCAGTTTTATTTCACTCCAACTTTTTTCAGGATCCCATCTCGGAGTTTCCCAAACTTTTTGAAAATTAAAACATAGTTCCTCTATTGGCACTCTCAATCACTCAGGTGGTATTTGTATCCTCACCAAAGACTTTACCTTCTTTTTATCCTACATTCTAATAAAGGCTTTTGTGTGGCTAGGGTACTGTTGGCGGTCGTTACAACCCAAATCCGACCACCAATACTCGGGAATAAATGAGGCTTTATGCAACATTCCATGTACTTAGGTTTTATTTCTAATAAAGTTCCATGAGTTTTGGTGAGTGTCACTTGTACAGGTACAATAACGAGAAATATGTGCTATAGGGGTCAGAAATGACCGAATCGGCCGAACGTCTCCGTTCGGCCGGTTACCCCCCTTCGCCGTAAACAGCGAGAAGCACAACCGGAGGTCATCCACGTCAACGATGACCAAGCGATGACAATGCATGACACGTGGGCGACCGCCAACTCATTGTGGGACAAAAACAGAAGAAGTCCACCGCATACAAGCAAACCAGGACAGCCCAGGACCTAAGGCGGTGCATGGGAGGCGTGCTGGGCTGAAAGCCCAGTTCGGCCGAACCGCCCCCAAGCTCCAAACCGACTCCAGGAGCAAATCCCAGCCCTTGGAGAGCTGAGGCGGTGGATCGGATGGTTCAGCCGAACAGGTCGGTTCGGCCGAACCAATCCGTTCGCCCGAATAGGCCGGCAACCGCCATCCAGCCCCTTGGCGGTTACTCCACTCCAACCGCCATCCCTCACTATAAATAGAGGTGTCCTATCACTTGTATCACACACACCACTTGGGAGCAAGTCTCCATTCCCCTCTTCCAAGATGAGAGTTAGGTGTTGGCGGTCGTTACAACCCAAATCCGACCACCAATACTCGGGAATAAATGAGGTTATATGCAACATTCTATGTACTTAGGTTTTATTTCTAATAAAGTTCCAGGAGTTTTGGTGAGCGTCACTTGTGCAGGTACAACTACGACAAATACGCGCTATTGGGGCCGAAAATGACCGAATCGGCCGAACGACTCGTTCGACCGGTTACCCCCTTAGCCGTGCACGTCATCGGGAGTCGTCCAACCGAATATCAAGCGAACACGACAAATGACATGAGGACGACAACCATCTCTTCCCGGGCACGACCACATCACCTCTGGGCCAGAAACACACGAAGCCAATCACAAGAGGCAGCCCAGAAGGCCACAGAGCAAGGCGGCGCAGGGAGGGCCGCCACGGGCCGAGCCAGTTCGGCCGAACAGGTCGGTTCGGCCGAACCGACCTCCTGCCCAAACCGCCTCCAGGGTGCATCCTGGCCTTGAGGTCAAGGCGGTGCATCCTGTTGTTCGGCCGAACCAGGCAGTTCGGCCGAACCTGGGCACTTCGGCCGACCTGGCCCCCATCGTCCTAGGTGCATTGGCGGTTACCCAACTGCCAAACCAACCTGTGGAGCTATAAATATAGGGCCACTTTCACTCGTAAACACATACCAAGCCAAGGAGCTCATTTCCACTTTCATTCTAGTAGAGTTAGGATAGTTTAGTTGGGAGTTAGAGTTGAGTCGAGCTTTGCCTCGGAGGTTCCGGAGTCGTCTTCAGAAGCTATGGTATAGCTCTTGTATCTTTTACTTTTCCTTTTGTAAGACTTTCAGTTATCAATATAGTTATCTTTATCTTTGCCTTTGTCATTTATATCTTGCTTCTACTTTATCCTAGTTGCAAATATATCTTGTTTAGACTATAGTCAGTTATAGTTCTAGTGCTTGTAGTCTTGTTTAAGTCTTTGTCTTGGCTGGTTCTTCGATCTTGCTTGATACTGGAGGTGAATTGTCACCAAGAGTATTGACAAGGTTGCTTGCTCTTGCTAGCAGAGTAAGTAGTCGTTGCCTAGTGTAGGAGTGGTTCCTAGACTAGTCAGTGGCCTTAGTTTATTCCCGTCGCAACGGAGGTGGTAGCCGGGAGGTGGTGACAGCCCTTTCGGTCTTCGTAGCCCATCACGTTAGTTCCGGTCCGTAGGATCCCCAGTTGGGAAATAGTGGCACCCCTTCTCATCCCTTTCTGTGTGTTCACCGGTTCCCTTGTCCCGAAGCTAAGACATTAGAGTTATCCCAGATCTCCTAGTGCTGGCTCTGTAGCCGCTGTATCTCTAAGCTAGAGTGACATAGGTAGATAAAGTATCCAGGAGTCCTCTATCTCTTCTCGTTGTCCTCCCAGCTATCTATCTCTTCTCTCCCTTACCTGAGTATCCCTTGAGCTGTGTGTCCGGTATATCCACTCCTATCCAATACCGTTATCCCCTGTCTTGTCTAGTCGTGTACCCTTCTCTGATAGTCTCGAATATCTGTTCACTAGTAATCTTGCCAAAGCTTCCCTGCGGAAATATAAATTACGATACCTCGGATACTCCCAGGTGAAGTGCTACAGCGGTGATTCTGTGCGCTTGCAGAATATTTCTATATTTTACTAAGCCATAAGGAAAACCACTGAAACACTCCTTACCCCAGTACCAGGATTCTCAATTCTGATATTGGATCGTAAGAAGTGCCAACAAGCATTTCTGGCGCCGTTGCCGGGGAAGCTTTGGCTAGATTACTTTTGAATTTTATCTTGAGCTATCTTAGTTGAGTACCGCTACTCAAGCGGGTTTATCCTTGCTCTGTTCGTTGGTCTTTGTGGAACAGAGCAGTGCATGACTGGTTTCCAACTACCGTCAAACTTCCAAGAAAATCCGGAGTCACTTGTGAGGAAAGTACGACCCGTGTTGTACCTCCTCAGAAAGCAACTCCTTCCGACGAACCCAGTCCTTCCCGTCGTTGACCAGGCTACATCGAGGATGGCAACCAAGACGTCCGTGAGTTCTCAGCTCCATCAAGCGAGAACGTACGTGTCGGACCAGCTCCGCCAGTCGGAGATGGTAACTTCGAGCTGAAGCCAGCCCTCATCAACATGGTACAGGCTAGCCCATTCTGCGGCAAGCCACACGAAGATGCCAATGCTCATCTCCAGCATTTCCTGGAGATTTGCAACACCTTCACCATCCGCGGAGTAAGTATCGATGCCATTCGCCTTCGTTTATTTCCATTCTCATTATTAGGCAAGGCGAAACAATGGTTTTATGCTAACCGCGAAGCAATAGATACCTGGGATAAATGCACTAGCGCTTTCTTGCTAAAATTCTTTCCGGTTGGGAAAACCAACGCCCTCCGGAACAAAATAGCTAGTTTCCAGCAGCTAAAAGATGAAACAGTCCCGGAGGCATGGGATCGCCTCCAGGACTATATTTCTGCTTGTCCTCACCATGGTATGCAGAGTTGGTTCATAATCCAAACTTTCTATCACGGGCTGAGAAATTCTGCCCGTGAGTACCTGGATGCTGCTGCTGGAGGCTCGTTCTTCTCTCTTGAGGAGAGTCGTGCGAAGGCCCTCATAGAGAAGATGGTCGAGAACCAAGGTTGGTCCGACGACCGGACTCAACCAAAGACCCGAGGAGTTGTCTCTCGGCACTCCCTCGACAGAAACAAACTCCTGCCTCCTAGCCACCATGGCCTCCTCATCATCCTCCAAGGATCAGTCCTCAGCCAAGTGCTCAAGCCTAGCAAACCGGATCGGTGGATCCCCGCAAGCTGAGCAGGCCATGTGCCTCACCGATGTCGACCCGTACCAATACTCGGGAATAAATAAGGTTATATGCATTATTCCATGTACTTAGGTTTTATTTCTAATAAAGTTCCATGAGTTTTGGTGAGTGTCACTTGTGCAGGTACAACTACGACAAATACGCGCTATTGGGGCCGAAAATGACCGAATCGGCCGAACGACTCCGTTCGACCGGTTACCCCCCTTAGCCGTGCACGTCATCGGGAGTCGTCCAACGAATATCAAGCGAACACGACAAATGACATGAGGACGACAACCATCTCTTCCCGGGCCACGACCACATCACCTCTGGGCCAGAAACACACGAAGCCAATCACCAAGAGGCAGCCCAGAAGGCCCACAGAGCAAAGGCGGCGCAGGGGAGGGCCGGCCACGGGCCGAGCCAGTTCGGCCGAACAGGTCGGTTCGGCCGAACCGACCTTCCTGCCCAAACCGCCTCCAGGGTTGCATCCTGGCCCTTGGAGGTCAAGGCGGTGCATCCTGTTGTTCGGCCGAACCAGGCAGTTCGGCCGAACCTGGGCACTTCGGCCGACCTGGCCCCCAATCGTCCTAGGTGCATTGGCGGTTACCCAACTGCCAAACCAACCTGTGGAGCTATAAATATAGGGCCACTTTCACTCGTAAACACATACCAAGCCAAGGAGCTCATTTCCACTTTCATTCTAGTAGAGTTAGGATAGTTTAGTTGGGAGTTAGAGTTGAGTCGAGCTTTGCCTCGGAGGTTCCGGAGTCGTCTTCAGAAGCTCTGGTAATAGCTCTTGTAACTTTTACTTTTCCTTTTGTAAGACATTGAATATCAATATAGTTATCTTTATCACTTTGCCTTTGTCATTTATATCTTGCTTCTACTTTATCCTAGTAGCAAATATATCTTGTTTAGACTATAGTCAGTTATAGTTCTAGTGCTTGTAGTCTTGTTTAAGTCTTTGTCTTGGCTGGTTCTTCGATCTTGCTCGATACTGGAGGTGAACTGTCTCTTTATCCACTGTACCTCTAACCACTTGGCTTAGGTAGATAGAGTCCCAGGAATCCTTTATCTCTTCTCGTTGTCCTCCCAACTATCTATACCTTCTCTCATCTATCCGAGCCTCCCTTGAGCTGTGTGTGTCCGGTATATCCACTCCCATCCGATACCGTTTATCCCCTGTCTTGTTTAGTCGTGTACCCTTCTCTGATAGTCTCGAATATCTGTTCACTAGTAATCTTGCCAAAGCTTCCCTGCGGAAATATAAATTACGATACCTCGGAATACTCCCAGGTGAAGTGCTACAGCGGTGATTTTGTGCGCTTGCAGAATATTTCTATATTTTACTAAGCCATAAGGAAAACCACTGAAACACTCCTTACCCCAGTACCAGGATTCTCAATTCTGATATTGGATCGTAAGAAGTGCCAACAAGCATTTCTGGCGCCGTTGCCGGGGAAGTCTTTGGCTAGAT
The DNA here is from genome assembly GCA_900205405.1 of Echinochloa crus-galli. Taxonomy (NCBI): domain Eukaryota; kingdom Viridiplantae; phylum Streptophyta; class Magnoliopsida; order Poales; family Poaceae; genus Echinochloa; species Echinochloa crus-galli. The sequence continues at coordinate 70,880 of OAMR01000845.1, forward strand.
TACTTTTGAATTTTTATCTTGAGCTATCTTAGTTGAGTACCGCTACTCAAGCGGGTTTATCCTTGCTCTGTTCGTTGGTCTTTGTGGAACAGAGCAGTGCATGACTGGTTTCCAACTACCGTCAAACTTCCAAGAAAATCCGGAGTCATTTGTGAGGAAAGTGCGACCCCGTGTTGTACCTCCTCAGAAGCAACTCCTTCCGACGAACCCAATCTTTCCCGTCGTTGACCAGGCTACATCGAGGATGGCAACCAAGACGATCCATGAGTTTTCCGCTCCATCAAGAGAGAACGTACATGTCGGACCAGCTCCGCCAGTTGGAGATGGTAACTTCGAGCTCAAGCCAACCCTCATCAACATGGTACAGGCTAGCCCATTCTGCGGCAAGCCACACGAAGATGCCAATGCTCATCTCCAGCATTTCCTGGAGATTTGCAACACCTTCACCATCCGCGGAGTAAGTATCGATGCCATTCGCCTTCGTTTATTTCCATTCTCATTATTAGGCAAGGCGAAACAATGGTTTTATGCTAACCGCGAAGCTATAGACACTTGGGATAAATGCACTAGCGCTTTCTTGCTAAAATTCTTTCCAGTTGGGAAAAACCAACGCCCTCCGGAACAAAATAGCTAGTTTCCAGCAGCTAAAAGATGAAATAGTCCTGGAGGCATGGGATCGCCTCCAGGACTATATTTCTGCTTGTCCTCACCATGGTATGCAGAGTTGGTTCATAATCCAAACTTTCTATCACGGGCTAAGAAACTCTGCCCGTGAGTACCTGGATGCTGCTGCTGGAGAAATCTTCCAAGCCATTGGTTGGGAGAATTTCTGGCACATCAACGCAGAAGGTTCGTACCTGCTCACCCTTGAATTCCTCTCGACTTTGGTTTCTGAAACTGGGGGGATTCGTTTTCGGTTCTTCAACCAAGAGTTCTTCTGCTCTTGGAGGGATTTTAGTTCGGGTCTCGGATTTTCAAGCCGTTGTTCATTAGACCCGAACAAAGCGCTTAAAAGATTTGACCGAGGCCTCAACAAGGTAACAATTTCAATTCCAGCAATTTCAATAATCAGCCGTCTCTTAGAGATCTTGTGTTTGGCCAGATGAAAATAACTGAAAACATCAATAAAAAGCTTGCTGCTAATGATGAAACACTGGAAAGCATAGACTCTAGGATGGAATCATTTTCTTCTGCCATGAAAAGTCAACTAAGATTTAATAAAATGATAGAAACTCAAGTCGCTCAGTTAGCTGCTACTGTTCCTGTCACTGAATCGGGGAAGATTCCGGGGCAACCCGAACCTTCCATCGAGACAGTTAAAGCCGTCACTACAAGGCAGGGTAAGATGCCTCGTAGTGTGTTCCGTACTAACCACGCAGGGAAGGTCGCACGTATCCAAGTGCTGACACCAAGATGGACCTATCTGCCAAGAGCTGCAAAAAGGGCGATCATCAAGACCTCTCTGGACAGGAAGGAAGATCCCGGAGTGCCCATCATTCAGTGCACGAACTGGAATCGTCGCATTGATGATGCACTCTGTGATCTAGGGGCAAGCGTCAACATCATGTCTAAGGTATTATTTAAGAAATTACGCTACCCTACTTTGTCAGCTACTACTGCCCAGGTACAGCTTGCGGACTCAACCATCCGCTACCCCGAGGGGGTGATCGAGAATGCACCAGTCCGGATCTGGGGCGAATGTACCGGTCCGGATCTGGGGACGATATGTCCCTGTGGACTTTGTTGTCCTCGACACGGGGAACGAGCATTCGTTTCCCCTTGTGTTGGGCCGACCATTCTTGAACACCACCCCGGCTAGGATCGATATGGATGCGAGAGAAATCTCGTTCCGTATCGACGGAAGGTTGACCTACTTCAAGTTCCAACCCCGGGAAGAGAAGAAGGCAGAGCCACTCACACCGGAGCAGAGGAGCGCCGAGTGTTTCCTTAAGTGTCTCATTAATGGAGAGCTGGAAATACTCGGTGGTGAGCAACTCAAATGGAACGAGCCAACAAAGTCGACGACTGCAGAAGAAATGGACTTCCTTGTAAAGAAATACGAGGAAGAACAAGCCCTCTGGAATTCTCCAGAGACGCCGATCCCACCGCCACCAACACCGAAGAAGAAGAACAAGAAAATGTGGCGGAAGAAGGTTGCATCATCCGAGTCATCCACTCCGGGACCGGACGATGACAAGAGCAACTGAAGACAGGAGAAGTCCCGCTCGCGGACTTAAAAGCTGAGCTCTCGCCGCGAGGAAAACCGGTATGTATCCCATATTTCCCTTCCAATTTTTAAATTTCCAATTGCATTTGCATGTTTCCCTTTTCAAAATAAATGAACCACTTGAGTAATTAATTTGAGAGAGAGTAGAAAATTTTGCAAGCTTGGTTAGAAATAATTGGACACATGCTGAAATTTAATTAGAAAGGGTGTAATTTGTAACCTTCTTCATTTTCACCCCTTCTAGAACATCTCCAATTATTTACCATCACCACCAACCAGCACCAAACATGTCTACCCCACTAAAAATGGCTGCACACTCACCAATTATCACAAACATGGCAGCATGGGGGTGACTCCACTAAAATCCACTTTGGTCATGTCAATTTTGCATCTCACCTACCACTAACTCCACTCACAAAATTTTGTGGCCACACATTTTGGCGTGGAATCAAAGCAAAGGAGGGTGCTGCACCCACATGGGGGTGGGCTGGCCACCAGACCCGGTTCGGGCGAACCAGGCCCTTCGGCCGAACGGCCAAGGGTGCCCCTCTCGGCCTATAAAAGCTGGGGTGCTTGCTTGCTCTCTCACACACACTTCCATTCTGAAAATCTTCTGCTAGAGCTCTCTCTCTCTCCCTCCCAAGTTCTTTGCTCTAGTTCTTGACAAGTTCTTCCCAAAGTTCTTGCTCAAGTTTTGATTCACTTGCATCACTAGAAAAAAAATATTTTGCTTTGGTTGTGATCTTTGTGCTGAATTTCTGGACGATTTTGTGGTGGTCACCGACACCCACAAGAACGACTAACCTTTTGTGGTGGTTTTCATCCCCGCAAGAACGACTAACTATAATAATCAGCCGTCTCTTAGAGATCTTGTGTTTG
>OAMR01000845.1:84459-99857 GCA_900205405.1 Echinochloa crus-galli
CACAAACTTGGAGTGGAAACAAAGGCATGTGAGTGCTGAACTCACATGGGAGTGCCCTGGCCACCAGGCCTGGTTCGGCCGAACCAGGCCCTTCGGCCCAACCACCCCCAGCTGGAAACCGACACCAGGGAGCCAATCCTGGCCGTGGGAAGCAAGGTCGGCAGATCCTCTAGTTCGGGCGAACTGGGGAGTTCGGCCGAACCGACCTGTTCGGCCGAACCCGGGGTGGAGCCAGTACCTTTCAAGGCTCAACCCCTACCAATGAAAGTCCAAGCTTGGGGGACGACCCCCACCAGGTATGTCCCGATTTATCCAGCACTTTGATCTTTTAATTTCCCTTTCATTTCCATGTCAAGTTTGCATCTTACCTACCACTAAAAACCACTCACATGACCTGGGGAATTGTTGGCCACACAAAATTTCGTGGAATCAAAGCAAGGGGAGGTGCTCAACTCAGGGAGGAGTGGCCTGGCCACCAGGGCCTGGTTCGCTGGGATAATTGTGGAATGTCTAGCCATATTCCACTCCATTCATATCCACACACTTGCACGTCTCGATCTTAAGATGTGATTTGTCTCCTCAGAGATCCGGTCTTTGACTTAGCAAAATATAAGATGCATGCATGCCTTCATCCTTTGTCCCTGAGCCACAAAAAAAGCCATATTAGATGTTAGGATGAAAAAGAAAGCACAAGCCTTTGGTGAGGATTCAAATACACTTGAGCGATTGAGTGTGCTAATTGAGGAACAATTTGATGTTTTCAAAACTTGTGAAAAAATTCCGAGATGGGATCCTGAAAAGAGTAGAGTGGAATAAAACTGAGTTTAAACTATTCATCCCTTCAACCGCCCAAGATAAGGAGATTGCTATAAGCCCCATAGGAAAAAAAGGTAATTTGAAACTTTGCCTATGATTCTAGTATTGTTGAGTACTAGTTGTTTATAAAGTTACTTGCAAAAGAAATGACATTGTAGCAACTCCTGATCCACCGAGCCTAAGTTTATATCTTTGCTCGAGGACGAGCAAAGAACTAAGCTTGGGGGAGCTTGTTGGCGGTCGTTACAACCCAAATCCGACCACCAATACTCGGGAATAAATGAGGTTATATGCTACATTCTATGTACTTAGGTTTTATTTCTAATAAAGTTCCACGAGTTTTGGTGAGCGTCACTTGTGCAGGTACAACTACGACAAATACGCGCTATTGGGGCCGAAAATGACCGAATCGGCCGAACGACTCCGTTCGGCCGGTTACCCCCCTTAGCCGTGCACGTCACCTGGAGTCGTCCAACGAATATCAAGCGAACACGACAAATGACATGAGGACGGCAGCCATCTCTTCCCGGGCCATGACCACATCACCTCTGGGCCAGAAACACACGAAGACAATCACCAGGAGGCAGCCCAGAAGGCCCACAGAGCAAAGGCGGTGCAGGGGAGGGCCGGCCACGGGCAAAGCCAGTTCGGCCGAACAGGTTGGTTTGGCCGAACCGACCTCCCTGCCCAAACCGCCTCCAGGGTTGCATCCTGGCCCTTGGAGGTCAAGGCGGTGCATCCTGTGGTTCGGCCGAACCCGGGCACTTCGGCCGACCTGGCCCCCAACCGTCCTAGGTGCCTTGGCGGTTACCCAACTGCCAAACCGACCTGTGGAGCTATAAATATAGGGTCACATTCACTTGTAAACACACACCAAGCCAAGGAGCTCATTTCCACTTTCATTCTTTGAGTTAGGATAAAGTTTAGTTGGGAGTTAGAGTTGAGTCGAGCTTGCCTCGGAGGTTCCAGAGTCTGAAGACAGGAGAAGTCCCGCTCGCGGACTTAAAAGCTGAGCGCTCGCCGCGAGGATAACCGGTATGTATCTCATATTTCCTTTTCAATTTTTAAATTTTCAATTGCATTTGCATGTTTCCCTTTCCAAAATAAATGAACCACTTGAGTAATTAATTTGAGAGAGAGTAGAAAATTTTGCAAGCTTGGTTTAAATAATTGGACACATGCTGAAAATTTTAACTAGGAGTGACATAGGTAGATAAAGTATCCAGGAGTCCTCTATCTCTTCTCGTTGTCCTCCCAGCTATCTATCTTTTCTCACCCTTACCTGAGTATCCCTTGACCTGTGTGTCCGGTATATCCACTCCTATCCAATACCGTTATCCCCTGTCTTGTCTAGTCGTGTACCCTTCTCTGATAGTCTCGAATACTTGTTCACTAGTAATCTTTCCAAAGCTTCCCTGCGGAAATATAAATTACGATACCTCGGGATACTCCCAGGTGAAGTGCTACAGCGGTGATTCTGTGCGCTTGCAGAATATTTCTATATTTTACTAAGCCATAAGGAAAACCACTGAAACACTCCTTACCCCAGTACCAGGATTCTCAATTATGATATTGCATCGTAAGAAGTGCCAACATTAGGCTAGTCTAGTTGGGAGTTAGAGTCAGAGTCGAGCTTCGCTCGGGGTTCCGGAGTCGTCTTCTGGAGTTCTGGTAAAGCTCTTGTATATTTTCCTTTCCTTTATGCAAGACTATGAGCATTTAATATATTTATCTTTCGTATTTACTTGAGTTATTTATTCTGCATTTATTTCGCGGGTAAGTGTAGAATGTCTAGTCTTGGTTATATGCTGTTGTAGTCTGTCTCTATAAGTTCTCTCCTTAGTTCTTTGTCTCAGCTGGTTCCTCGATTCTGCTCAATGCTTGCGGTGAATTGTCACTGGGGTATTGATAGGGTTGCTTGCTCTTTCTAGTAGAGTAAGTAGTTGTTGACTAGTGTAGGAGTGGTTCCTAGATTAGTCAGTGGCCTTGGAATGCTCCTGAGGTGGCACGGAGGTGGTAGCCGTTAGGTGGTGACAGCCCTATACGGCCTTCGTATCCCATCACGCCTGGCTTGGCCCGTAGGCTCCCCGTACGATGACGGATGTTGGTGGCACCCCTTCTCATCCCTTTCTGTGTGTCACTTGCTCCGTTCCCGATGTTGAGATAATAGAACTAGGAAGAGAACCATAGATGCCATTCTTCTTGCTAGCCGTAACCTTTGCTAGAGATATCTCAAGGCCGGTGGAAGTATATAGGAATCCTGTCCTGTCTCGTTGTTCTCCCACTAGCTAGACCGCTCTTCTATCTCTATCCTGAACTTCTCCTTGTGTGTGTCAACTGCATACCACTCCTATCCTATCCTTTACCCTCCGCCTTGTTAGCCGGTACTTTAATTAGTAGTTACATCCTTGTCAATAGTCGATACTCTTTATCCAATGCTTCCCTGCGGAAATATAAATACGATACCTAGGAATACTCTCGGGTGAAATGCTACATCGGTATCCGTGCACTTGCAGAATTATATCTGTCACGTAAGAATACCAATGAACACTACTTGCACCATTACTGGGATTGGCAATCCTGATAGTGGACCGTAAGAAGTGTCAAGAAGCATTTCTGGTGCCGTTGCCGGGGAAGCAATTGGCGAAAGATATTGATTATTGATATTGGTGTCTACTAATTTAATTTACCGCTAGCACTAGCGGGATCACCCCTATTTGCTTGAGTTTGTTTTAAACAGATGGATGCAGAGAGCCCAGGGTGCCCGATCGTACAGGATTTATCAATGTATGCCCCTGTCTACTGCAATGAGTACCGTACGGAAGCTTCTGAAGAAAATTTGCACAGGTATGTGTTCATACATATACATATTTTATCATAACCACGTGCAGAATGGAAGAAAGATCGTCGTCAAAGGAAGAAAAAGGAAATCAAATGTGACGGACGAATGACGCTGCATCACCGCAATTCCGTCTCAAATTGTTGGTAACGGCGAGAAAAATCAAGGTATGTGAGATAGTCCAGCTCTTAGACTTTAAATTTTGAGCTTTATCCTTTAAATTGTTGCATTATCCACTGCATGTTTGCTTTGAATCAATTAATTTAGGAATTCATGCATATTATCACCCCATCTTTTTTCTCAATCCACTGCATATTTCCCATTCTTTCATTTGCATTCATTCTCCCCATCACTGTTTTGCATTAAAACAAAAAAAACTCTAAAACAAAAAAAAATCCAGCGATCACCGGTTTTAGACCAAGGTGTGCATTTGTTTGCAAGCCTTGTTTCAAGGTTAGTGTCCAAATTTCACTTGGCCTGGCTAGTTTTCGCTCGTTCTTTGCGCTTCGCGCAAGAAAGGAGACGTACTCTACGCCTCCGCTCCTTTGCCGCTCCACTAGCTTGGTTTAGAACCCATTGTTGCAATATTGTCTACACCCAAGCTAGCTCTGCGGCATCCCACTAGTTGGTATATTTGAGAGCCGATCCCCTTTGCCACACCCACGACCGTGTATTCGTACACGGCAACATCAACACGGAGGATAATTCAACCAACTACGTGGAGTCACGTCGGCGTAGCACCATCACCGTTGCATCAGTTCCGAATGTCTTCATCACCAGATGCCAATGGTAAGCACACTCAGGTACGTGAAAAATGTTTTGCTTTTTACCTGAATTAAAGCAAAGTTCTTCAATTCCATAAGCCTACCTCCATGTGAATATTTCTTGATGCTTTCATACTTCCTTTATCTGTCTTTGTTTGTTCTGGTTTGAATGTATCGTTAACAATATATTCATAAGCTCTTTAAATTAAGCGTGGTGCTTAGGTTAATTAGCTTGCCTTAATCAAACTAGACATGGTGTCAAGATTTGATTAATGAACCTTTAGAGCAATACTTTTATAGATATTGGTTGTATGTGTGGACTAACCCCTGCAGAAAACAAATCAACAAATATGAATGGGAAGTCCCCGAATCTACTTCACATCGGAGGAAGTTGCATCGTCCGAGACATTCACTCCGGATCGGACGGTGACAAGAACAATTGAAGGAAGGAGAAGTCCCGCTCATGGACTTAAACAAGAGCTCTCACCGCGAGGTAAACCGGATTGTATCCATATTTCCCTTTTCAAAATTTGATTTCCATCTTTGCATTTGCATATTTTCTTTTCCAAATGTGAATCACCATTTCATTAGAATTAAGAGAAAACAAAAAGGAAATTTATCAGAGAAGTGGGTAGTTCAGTCGATCTATCCAGTTCGGCCAAACCTACCCCTATGCCCGAATGTGCACTAACCTGCAGGGTTATGTCAAGGAAGGAACAGACGAGTACAGTTGGCCAGAGCCAAATTTCGTGCAAACCCCATACTTGGTCAGATCGGCCGAGGGTCTCATCCTCGACCGATCCTAACCTACACCTTTCCACCAGCACAAAAGCATGGTCTCCACCACTCCACACTGCTGCACACTTCATTCCATCACAATCATGGCAGCATGGGAGTGGTGTGATCCTTCTGATCCTTTGGTCATGATTATCCTGTCCACAAAAATCCACCAAAGTTCCCATGCCTTTGTGCTGGACGAGGCCGGTAAGAGGAGGCCAACAGGGTGAATATCACAGTGGCTCGGTCGAGCCATGGTGATTCAACCGAGTTCCTCCTCCTCTCACTCGCCTGTGGGTGACACTCTGGATGCATGGAGGAATGCTCCATTCAGTTATGCACTTGTACATTCTCTGAGTACTTCTCTCTCTCAATTTTATGCAATGTTTGATTCACTTGCATGAATAAAAAAAACATAAAAACAACAAAAATATTTGCTTTACCGTGATCATTATGCTGCTCCTTGAAAACGGTTTGTAGAGGTTAAATCCCTGCAAAAACAACAAACCCCGAATAACTAAATGTTGAACCTTGATCCTATAGTCCCTCGGGTATTGTCGTTCTAACATTTTGCAGGTGTCATCATTTCGTGGTCTCTATTCCTGAGAATGATCAAGGACATCCGATATACGAGCATTGGTGAGGCTAGGGACACTCCCATACTTCATCACATATCTCGGCACCGATGAAGGCCAACTCAAGGATCACTGACACCGATGTTCCAAGCCAAGCTTGGGGGAGGACCCTCACAAGGTAAGTCCCAACCGTATCATTATAAGATGCATCTTTGATCTAGTTTTGCTTTCATTTCAGTTTAAAAAAAAATACCAAAAATATTTGCTTTCGAATAAAACAACTCCCAGATATGCATGGAATGAATCGTATGCCTCTCACTTTGGAAATGATGAATGGTTGCTCTGTCATTAATTTTGCCAGTACTTTGTTTCAACTAGTTGCTTATTTGTGCTTGAGTTAGTTGGCATGAGTAATAATAAACCTGAAAACCTTGTGGGAGCACATGCTTTGTTCCAAGTTTAAGTTGTTGAAGGGATTGATATAGTGAGAATTTGGTTAAGTTCTATTTCTGCTCTTAGTACGGGGAAAATCTCGGAGATTTATGCTTTCAAAATGAAACAAGTTCCTCATTGGTCAAAATACCTACCAGAGCCATATGATAAGCTTAGTTGAAAATTTCTACTCATATGCTGCTTGTTATCTTAGTGAGCTTGGTCAAATTGTTGTGACCTTTGAGTGAAGCTTTCATATTCTCAGAGATCGAGATCCACGTATACACACCACCTCTCACTTGCAATTCCTACACTGGGAGTTAGCAACCATTTTCCATCATCCATCCCCAAAAATAAAATGCTTCAGGTTCTATGATTTCCCTCTCCAAATATTCTTGATAGAGACATGGGCTATGCAAAATGAAAAAAGCATGCCAAAGAAGCATGGCAAAAATAAGAGAAAAAGAGAAGCATGCCAAAGAAGCATGGCAAAAATAAGAGAAAAAGAAAAGCATGTCAAGTGGCATGGCAAAAATATGAGAATAAAAGATAGCCCATGTTCTCAAAAATAAATCAAGGAGAGGGAGATTCATTCCAAGGAGTTCCACCATATTCCACCATATTCCATTCCACCATATTCCACTCCATATATTCCACACACTTGCACTTCTCAATCTTAAGGTATGATTTGTTTCCTCGGAGATCCGGTTTTTGACTTAGCAAAATATAAGATGCATGCATGCCTTCATCCTTTGTGCCTGAGCCACACAAAAAGCCATATTAGATGTTAGGATGAAAAAGAAGGCACAAGCCTTTGGTGAGGATTCAAATACACTTGAGTGATTGAGTGTGCCAATTGAGGAACAATTTGAAGTTTTCAAAACTTGTTAAAAACTCCTAGATGGGAACTTGAAAAAGGTAGAGTGGAATAAAACTGAGTTTAACTGTTCATCCTTTCAACCGCCCAAGATAAGGAGATTGCTATAAGCCCCATAGTTAAAAGGTGAATTAAAAACTTTGCCTATGATTCAAGTATTTTCGAGTACTAGTTGTTTATAAAGTTACCTGCAAAAGAAATGACATTGTAGCAACTCCTGATCCACCGAGCCTAAGTTTATATCTTTGCTCGAGGACAAGCAAAGAGCTGAGCTTGCGGGAGCTTGTTGGCGGTCGTTACAACCCAAATCCGACCACCAATACTCGGGAATAAATGAGGCTTTATGCAACATTCCATGTACTTAGGTTTTATTTCTAATAAAGTTCCACGAGTTTTGGTGAGTGTCACTTGTGCAGGTACAATAACGAGAAATACGTGCTATAGGGGCCAGAAATGACCGAATCGGCCGAACGTCTCCGTTCGGCCGGTTACGTTACCCCCCTTCGCCGTAAACAACGAGAAGCACAACCGGAGGTCGTCCACATCAACGATGACCAAGCGATGACAATGCATGACACGTGGGCAACCGCCAACTCGTTGTGGGACAAAAACAGAAGAAGTCCACCGCATATAAGCAAACCAGGACAGCCCAGGACCTAAGGCGGTGCATGGGAGGCGTGCTGGGCCGAAAGCCCAGTTCGGCCGAACTCCATAGTTCGGCCGAACCGCCCCCAAGCTCCGAACCGACCCCAGGAGCAAATCCCAGCCCTTGGAGAGCTGAGGCGGTGGATCGGATGGTTCGGCCGAACAGGTCGGTTCGGCCACGGCCGAACCGGAGGATTCGGCCGAACTGGCCGGGCACCGCCTCCTCACTCCCTTGGCTGCTACTCAAGCTCCACCGACCTGTTTAGCTATAAATACAAGTGTCCAATGCCCGGTTTCACACACACTACTTGGGAGCAAGTCTCCATTCCCCTCTTCCAAGATGTAGAGTTAGGCTAGTCTAGTTGGGAGTTAGAGTCAGAGTCGAGCTTCGCTCGGGGTTCCAGAGTCATCTTCTGGAGTTTTGGTAAAGCTCTTGTATCTTTTCCTTTCCTTTATGCAAGACTATGAGCATTTAATATATTTATCTTCCGCATTTACTTGAGTTATTTATTCTGCATTTCTTTCATGAGTAAGTGTAGAATGTCTAGTCTTGATTATATGTTGTTGTAGCTGGCTCTATAAGTTGTCTCCTTAGTTCTTTATCTCTTAGTTCTTTGTCTTAGCTGGTTCCTCGATTCTGCTCAATGCTTGCGGTGAATTGTCACTGGGGTATTGACAGGGTTGCTTGCTCTTTCTAGTAGAGTAAGTAGTTGGAGGATCAAATCATACCTTTAGATCCAGATGTGCAAGTGTGTGGATATTTGGCGTGGAAAGTGGTGGAAACACTTTGTGATGATTATTCCTCTCCTTGAATTTATTTTTGGGAGCATGGACTAATTTTCTTTTTCTTCCTTTTATTTCCCTTTCTTTTTGCCATGCCTTGATCATGCCTACTCTAGAACTCTTGAATTTTATCTCTTCAGGACTCATTGCTTCTTCCTCGAATAATAGCTTGAATGGTGTAAACAATGTTGTTCTTGATTTTGTTGTGTTATGAGACCATACTACCTTCGGTAGTTCTTCAACCCATTTGCTTTTCTTTTGTTCTACCAGACGCTTTTTTACTCCTTCAAAGATGATGCCATTAGCTCTTTCCACTGCCCCGTTAGACTGCGGGTGATAAACAGAGGCAAACTTTCACGCTAGTGCCGATAGAATGACAGAATTATTTGAAAACTTCACTGTCGAACTGTCTACCTGTGGCAACTCAATAAATTAGGTTTCAAATTAAAATAATTTGAAGCATAATTTGAATTTAATCATATGTTTAACTAGAGTCAACATAGTGTTGACTCCAATTTCTATCAAAATTTATCAAGCTAAAACTTTTAAACAATGAGTCAACAAAATAATATGACCATGAGAAGCATACCACAAGTTTGTTCAAATGCTTTTGATATTCAAGTTTAAAGTTTATTTAAAATCAATTTCAGATATCCTCCTTTTCTATTTAAACCAGGACTCAAATCAAATTTTGCCCCCAAAATAAAAGTTATAGGAAATGTGACAAACCAGTGTATAGAGTCCAAATCAAAAACACTTGGAAGCAAAATTAAGCTTAAAACACATGAAATAATATTTATATCAAACCAAAGGTAAAAATAAAATCCAAATTTGACCAAACTTAATTTAAATGTCAGTTCAACTAAATGGATGTGATCATGAGCAATGACCCCAAGTAAGAACCCTAATTTGAAGTTAGAAGTCCAAAATTCAGAAATAATTATATTTGAGATTAAGTTCAAAACTTATTTGAGTGCAATTAGAGTTATATTCTTTTTCTCCCTAAAATAATGCTCAAATCAAAGGTGATATGTCACACCCCAAAATTTTTGAATTTTGGGATGTGAATTTTTTAACATAATTAATACAACAATTTTCTCAATTTTCTAAAATTTGCCAAGCTTTCTTTAATTTATACGGAATTTATAATAAAAATACTCGGCGTGCGTGCCACGGCCGACTCGGCGTTTATGCCGCCTCGGCGTTCGACCTGTGCCCGCACCTCCTCCGGCCTACTTAAAGCCGCCGACCACTGCTGCTCATCACCACCTCACCACTGCCGCCCTCTCCTCTCTGCACAACTTAGCCGCCGCCGTAATGGCACTCGGAGCAAGAGCGCCGCCGCCAAGCTCCCTCCGGTGAAACCGAGTCCACCACGAGGTGCGCGTCGCCGAGCCGCTCCCATCCCGCCGGTCACCGACGCCATTGTGGGATATGGGTACCCCTGGGCCCACTGTCAGATCAGACTACGGTGGCCGGGGCCCACATCTGACAGGCTTGTGGGCTGACCCCTACGCGGCCCACACGGGCACCCCCACTTGATGGACTAGTTTGATGAAGACCCGGCGGGCGGTTCGTCCGAATATCCAGGGATATTCCAAATGTAACCGACCTGGACTAGAGTCCTGGTCGGGGGCAAGTAGGTTTAGATGGAAACCGACTTGTAAACCCTAGCCCGCTACCCTATATAAAGTGGCCTAGGGAACCCCTATGAAAAACAACGCATACACGCGCAACACATCATGTAAACCATACGCTCGTCCTAGCTACCTGAAGCTTGGCCGGGTACCAGCAATACAAACGACGCCACCGACACAGGACGTAGGGTGTTATACCTCCGGGTAGCCCGAACCTGTCTAAATCAGTGCCTCCTGTATACCGTCAAGTCACTAGTTCATCAATCGCCCCTCCTACAATTTTTGAATTTTGGGATGTGAATTTTTTAACATAATTAATACAACAATTTTCTCAATTTTCTAAAATTTGCCAAGCTTTCTTTAATTTATACGGAATTTATAATAAAAATATATATATATTTGCGAAATATAAATAAATTTCTTTGTATGTTGCATTCATACTATTGAGTTTTGGTTGTGTGTGGTGTGGTTTGAATTGGACTTTAAATCTAATTTAAATTCGAGATTGAATCGTCTTTGTTTAAGCCCTAGAAAAGTTCTTTCGACCTGAGTTCGTTTCTGCCCCTCCAATTCTTCCTCGGTCTGCTTCCTCCCCATCTTTTGTTTTCCCTCAGCCGGCCCACCCCGCCAACCTCCTAAGATTTCTTTCCCTCCCCCACGTGGTATATGGGTACCCCTGGGCCCACTGTCAGACCAGACCGTGGCGGCCAAGACCCACCTCTAACAGGCCCATGAGCCGACCCCTGCGCGGCCCATACGGGCCCCCCTGACTTGACGGACAAGTTAACGAAGACCAGGCGGGCGGCTCGTCCGGATATCCAGGGATATTCCAGTTGTAACCGACCCGGATTAGAGTCCTGGTCGGGGGCAAGTAGGTTTAGATGGAAACCGACTTGTAAACCCTAGCCCGCTACCCTATATAAAGTGGCCTAGGGAACCCCTATGAAAAACAACGCATACACGCGCAACACATCATGTAAACCATACGCTCGTCCTAGCTACCTGAAGCTTGGCCGGGTACCAGCAATACAAACGACGCCACCGACACAGGACGTAGGGTGTTATACCTCCGGGTAGCCCGAACCTGTCTAAATCAGTGCCTCCTGTGTACCATCAAGCTGCTAGCTCATCAATCGCCCGCCTACAAATCAACCACTCGGGTACCCCCAGGTGGATTGCCGGTCCTAAGGTTCGACAGTTGGCGCGCCAAGTAGGGGTAGATTGGTGAGCTTTTTTGATTCGAAAACACCATTGGCTTGATGGTAGATCGATCCGACGTCGTCTACCTGGCGGACATGAGCGGCAGCCCCAAGCACCTTCCGGGATGCAGCTTTTTCGCCGACTCCAGCGACTCCAGCTCCACCAACATCAACTTGACGCCGGTGGACTCCCCCCAACGTGCCCGATCGGCTCATCGAGCAGATCGAGCAGCTTAGCGTTCACGAACGGATTCCGGATCTGCTTTCGAGGCACCGAGTACCCTACCCCGACGAGATCAGCGACGGGCTAAATCGCATCAACGACACGCTCGCTGAGTGCATCGCCATGTCCGAGCGAGTCCAAGATCGCTCAGGGAACACGTTCCCCCATGGACTGAAGAACGCGGCTGCCGACTACTCAGGCCGGCTCCCACACCATGAGGCCCAGAGCCAATCTGGAAACCGGCCCAAACCCACCCAGATTCCAGATTGTGGTGAGTTCCAGGTCGCAACGACCATACTGAGGATCCCCGAGAACTCGGCGGATGCATCCAAGAGCCACACTTCGCGGCCAGATCGCGAGGTACTCATCTCCGAGGACCAGCCTACTCAAGACAACGAAACCGCATCCGCGCGACAACGTCGCATACATGCAAACACCCTCCGAGCCCAGCACCGGCAGGCCGAGGCAGCAGATGCAGACGCGGACGGCGGATCGCTCCATGAAGACTTGGACCCGCTCGACCCGCGTAACCTGGCACGTGAGTTCGAGCGGGCTCAGGCCGACTACCGTACCCCATCCGCGGCGATGGTGGCATGTATCGCCGAGCGGGCACACATGGAGGCCACCCCAGAGGCAGCCCGAGTTCGAGCTTGGCTGACCATCGCACAGGACCTCCACCAGAAGGAAAGAGAGGCTAGATCAAGATCTAGCCAATCCCACTCGAGCAGATCGAGTTCCCGTAGGACCGGGTATAGCAGATCTAACCGAAGCAGGCGACATAGATCTCCAACTCTGGACGTCATCCCAAAGGAGATTGATTAGGAATGCACGGCTGACCACTAGCCGGACGAGTCTGAGGGCAGGCACCCTCGGAACCGTCGTGACGGCGGTAACAGGCGACACAATCACCGCCGCAACGACGGCGACCTCCGCGACTGGCTATGCAGGCATGACCGTGATGTGCGAGAAGAACTTGACAAGAGGCATCGCGAACGTGACGCCGCGGAGATGGAACGCCGAGAGCGATACGACCGGGACTTCGGCCGACCTGAACGCCGAGCAAACTACTCCGAGTACTCCGACGTCGACGACCACCGCGCACGTCGCAAGCTCAATGAACGCGACCGATATGACCGCCGCTACGGCTCACCTAGAGCCCGTGACCACCGTCACGACGGCGGCAATGACAGCTTCGGTGAGGACGACTTCGAGATCGAAGGCTTTCAGGCTTTCACTAAGCGGCTACGTCAGGTCCCATGGCCGGATACCTTCAAGTCGGCCATGGTCGAGAAGTTCGACGGCCGCTCCGACCCCAAGCTCTGGATCCAAACCTACATCACGGCGGTCCGGGCCGCCCGCGGCGACAACGACCAGGCAGCAGCCTTCTTCCCCGTCATGCTGGGAAAGGCGGCACAGCTATGGTTTTCTGAGCTTACGGTCCACTATCAGGATTGCCAATCCCTGTAATGGTGCAAGTAGTGTTCATTGGTATTCCTAGGTATCGTATTTATATTTCCGCAGGGAAGCATTGGATAAAGAGTATCGACTATTGACAAGGATGTAACTACTAATTAAAGTACTGGCTAACAAGGCGGGGGTAAAGGATAGGATAGGAGTGATATTTAGTTGACACACACAAGGAGAAGTTCAGGATAGAGATAGAAGAGCGGTCTAGCTAGTGAGAGAACAACGAGACAGGAAAGGATTCCTATATACTTCCACCGGCCTTGAGATATCTCTAGCAGAGATTATAGCTAGTATGAAGAATGACTTCTATGGTTCTCTTCCTAGTTCTATTATCTCAGCATCGGGGACGGAGCCCGTAACACACAGAAAGGGATGAGAAGGGGTGCCCCAAACTCCGTGCAATTACGGGGAACCAGCAGACCGGAACTAACGTGATGGACTACAAAGACCAAAAGGGCTGTCACCACCTCACGGCTACCACCTCCGTTGCGACGGGGACAAACCAAGGTTACCATCTAGACTAGGCACCACACCTACGCTAGGCAATAACTACTCACTCTCCTAGAAAGAGCAAGCAATCCTGTCAATACCCACGGTGACAATTCACCGGAAGCATTGAGCAAAAATGAGGAACCAGCTGAGACAAAGAACTAAGACAGAACTTATAGAACCAGACTACAACAGCTTATAACCAAGGCTAGACATTCCACAATTACTCCCGAAATAAATGCATAACAAATAGCTCAAGTAAATGCAGAGGAAATATATTGATTACTCAGAGTCGAACATAAAGAAAAGGAAAAGATACAAGAGTTTTACCAGACTCCAGAAGACGACTCTGGAACCCCGAGCGAAGCTCGACTCTGACTCTAACTCCCAACAGGACTAGCCTAACTCTACATCTTGAAAGAGTGGAATGAAGACTTGCTCCCAAAAGGTCGGTGGAGCTTGAGTAGCAGCCAAGGGAGTGAAGAGGCGGTGCCCGTCCAGTTCGGCCGAATCCTCCGGTTCGGCCGAACGGCTCAGTTCGCCCGAACCGTGGGATGCACCGCCCTTTGCTCCCATGGCCTGGATGCACTCCTGGGAGGCGGTGCCTGCTTGGGGGCGGTTCGGCCGAACCGCCTAGTTCGGCCGAACGGGCCTAGAGGCCCAGGCCTGCCCCCCGGCTCCGCATTTGCTCCGTGGACCTGCTGGGCTGTTTGTACTTGGTGGTCTTCATGTTGATCCGGCCCAGAGTTGTTGTGTTGGTTGTCCAAGTGGCGTGCACAGTCGTCTGCTTAGTCATCGCTGACATGGATGACTTCCGGTTATGCTTTTCGTCGTGTTCGGCTAAGGGTGGTAACCGGCCGAACGGAGTCGTTCGGCCGATTCGGTCATTTCCGGCCCCTATAGCACGTATTTGTCATAATTGTACCTGCACAAGTGACACTCACCAAAACTCGTGGAACTTTATTAGAAATAAAACCTAAGTACATGGAATGTTGCATAAAACCTCATTTATTCCCGAGTATTGGTGGTCAGATTTGGGCTGTAACGACCGCCAACAACGGTCTTTTCTGAGGAAACAAATCATACCTTAAGATCGAGAAGTGCATGTGTGTGGAATATATGGAGTGGGATATGGTGGAGTGGGATATGGTGGAGTGGAGTATGGTGGAATGGAATATGGTGGAATCGAATACGGTGGAATATGGTGGAACTCCTTGGATGAATCTCCCTCTCCTCGATTTATTTTCGAGAACATGGGCTATCATTTATTCTCATATTTTTGCCATGCCACTTGGCATGCTTTTCTTTTTCTCTTTCTTTTTGCCATGCTCTTTGGCATACTTTTCTTTTTCTCTTATTTTTGCCATGCTTCTTTGGCATGCTTCTCTTTTTGCATAGCTATTGGCACTCCTTACGACCTACAGATAAATCCGCAAGCGAACGGATACCGATGTAGCTTTCACCCGGGAGTATTCCAAGGTATTGATTTCCATGGAGAACGAGAAGTGTACTAATCCTAAACTAAGTTTGGTTAGCACAAGAAGTATGAAAGCTTCACTCAAAGGTCACAACAATTTGACAAAGCTCACTAAGATAACAAGCAACATATGAGTAGAACTTTTCAAGTAAGTTTATCATATGGCTCTGGTAGGTATTTTGACCAATGAGGAACTTGTTTCATTTTGAAAGCATAAATCTCCGAGATTTTCCCCGTACTAAGAGCAGAATTAGAACTTAACCAAATTCTCACTATATCAATCCGCACAACTTAAACTTGGAATAAAGCATGTGCTCCCACAAGGTTTTCGGGATCATTTTTACTCATGCCAAATAACTCAAGAACAATCTAGTTAAGCCATAACATCAAACTTGCTG
>OAMR01000845.1:99922-125100 GCA_900205405.1 Echinochloa crus-galli
CCAAGGTGAGAGGCATATGATTCATTCCAGCATAGTTGGGAGTTATTTATTCGAAAGCAAATATTTTTGGTATTTTTTTTATTATTATTCAAACTAAAATGAAAGCAAAACCAGATCAAAGATGCAACTTATAATGATACGATTGTGACTTACCTCATGAGGGTCCTCCCCCAAGCTTGGCTTGGAACATCGGTGTCAGTGATCTCTGAGTTGGCCTTCA
Source organism: Echinochloa crus-galli (assembly GCA_900205405.1). Classification (NCBI taxonomy): domain Eukaryota; kingdom Viridiplantae; phylum Streptophyta; class Magnoliopsida; order Poales; family Poaceae; genus Echinochloa; species Echinochloa crus-galli. The sequence continues at coordinate 100,143 of OAMR01000845.1, forward strand.
TCGGTGCCGAGACATGTGACGAAGTAGGGGAGTGTCCCTAGCCTCACCAATGCTCGTGTACCGAATGTGCTTGATTGTCCTTAGGAATAGAGACCACGAGATGATGCCTGCAAAATGTTAGAACGACAATACCCAAGGGACTATAGGATCAAGGTTCAACATTTAGTTATTTGGGGTTTGTCACTCTTACAGGGATTTAGCCTCCATAAACCGTTTCATGAAGCAGCATAATGATCAGAACAAAGGAAATGTTTTTGTTGTTTTTCTGTTTTTTTATGCAAGTGAATCAAACATTGCATAGGATTGAGAGAGAAATGTACTCAGAGAGTGTACAAGTGCATACCTGAATGGAGCAAACTTCCTTCATGCATCCAGAGTGTCACCCACCGGCGAGTGAGAGGAGGAACTCGGTTGAATCACCATGGCTTGACCAAACCACTGTGATATTCATCCTGCTGGTCTCCTCTTATGAGCCTCGTCCAGCACAAAGGCATGGGAACTTTGGTGGATTTTTGTGGACAGGATAACATGACCAAAGGATCAAAATGATCACACCACTCCCATGCTGCCATGATTGTGATGGAATGAATGTGCCGGCATGTGGAGTGGTGGAGATCATGCTTTTGTGCTGGTTGGGGCAAATTTCATGGTAGAAGGTGCAGGTTAGGATTGGTCGAGGATGAGACCCTCGGCCGATCTGACCAAGTATGGGGTTTGCACAAAATTTGGCTCTGGATGGATGGATGCGTTGAGTGCTGGGTGAAAGGATGTTGCAGATGGAGCATTTGGCACAGGAAGAAAGGATTTGGACGTGAATGGTGTATCTGGCCGACTATACTCATCTGGGTTTCCCTTAACATATCCCTACAGGTTGGTGCACATGTGGGCGTAGGGGTAGGCTCGGCCGAACTAGAGAGATCAGCTGAACCACCGAAACCAGAGCAAACAAAGACAGATAGAGAAAGCATGAAAGCATCAAGAAGTATTCGCACGGAGATGGCAACTAGTGAACTTTGCTTTGATTCACGTAAAAAGCAAATACCTTTTTCACGTACCTGAGTGTGCTTACCGTTGGCATCTGGTGGTGAAGACTTTAGGAACTGATGCAACGGTGATGGCGCTACGCCGACGTGACTCCCCGTAGTTGGTTGAATCATCCTCCGTGTTGATGTTGCCATGTACGAATACACGGTCGTGGGTGTGGCAACGGGGATCGGCTCTCGAACATGCCAACTGGTGGGATGCCGCGGAGCTAGCTTGGGTGTAGACAATATGTTGCAACAATGGGTTCCAAACCAGGCTAGTGGAGCGGCAAGGGAGCGGAGGCGTAGAGTACGTCTCCTCTCTTCCGCAAAGCGCAAAGAATGAGCGAAAACTGGCCAGGCCAGGTGAAGTTTGGCCACTAGCCTTGAATCAAGGCTTGCAGACATACAAACACCTTGGCCTAAAACCGGTGGTCGCTGTATATTTATTTTGTTTTTTTTCTTATTTTTTAATTTTTTTTTAAATTTTTTTCAATGCAAAATGGTGATGGGGCGAATGAATGCAAATGCAAGAACAAGAAGTATGCAGTGGATTGGAACAAAAATGGGGTGATAATATGCATGAATTCCTAAATTAATTGATTCAAAGCAAACATGCAGTGGATAATGCAAAACTTTAAAGGATAAAGCTCAAAATTTAAAGTCTAAGAGCTGGACTATCTCACATACCTTGATTTTTTTTCCGCGCCATTACCGACAATTTGAGATCGAATTGCGGTGATGCAGCGTCGTTCGTCCGTCACATTTGATTTTGTTTTTCCCTAGGATGACGACCTTCCCTTCAGGCTGCACATTATTATGATAGTATATATGTATAACACATACCTGTGGGGTTTTTTTTTCTTTTCTTCTGAAGATTTTCTGGGGCAAACATTGATAAATCCTGCATGATCGGGCACCCTGGGCTCTCTGCATCCTCTTGTTTGAAACAAACTCAAACAAACAGGGGTGATCCCGCTAATACTAGCGGTAGATTAAATTAGTAGACACCAATGTCAATGATCAATATCTTTCGCCAATTGCTTCCCCGGCAACGGCGCCAGAAATGCTTGTTGACACTTCTTACGGTCCACTATCAGGATTGCCAATCCTAGTAATGGTGCAAGGAGTGTTCATTGGTATTATTACGATACAGATATAAATCCGCAAGCACACGGATACCGATGTAGCATTTCACCCGGGAGTATTCCTAGGTATCGTATTTATATTTCCGCAGGGAAGCGACGGAGCCCGTGACACACAGAAAGGGATGAGAAGGGGTGCCACAAACTCCGTGCAATTACGGGGAACCTGCAGATCCAACTGGGAATCCTACGGACCGGAACTAACGTGATGGACTACAAAGACCGAAAGGGCTGTCACCACCTCACGGCTACCACCTCCGTTGCGACGGGGACAAACCAAGGTTACAATCTAGACTAGGCACCACAGCTATGCTAGGCAATAACTACTCACTCTCCTAGAAAGAGCAAGCAATCCTGTCAATACCCCCGGTGATATTCACCGCAAGTATTGAGCAGAAAGAGCAGAAACGAGGAACCAGCTGAGACAAAGAACTAAGACAGAACTTATAGAACCAGACTACAACAGCTTATAACGAAGGCTAGACATTCCACAATTACTCGCGAAATAAATGCAGAACAAATAGCTCAAGTAATTGCAGAGGAAATATATTGATTACTCAGAGTCGAACATAAAGAAAAGGAAAAGATACAAGAGCTTTACCAGACTCCAGAAGACGACTGTGGAACCCCGAGCGAAGCTCGACCCTGACTGTAACTCCCAACAGGACTAGCCTATCTCTACATCTTGAAAGAGTGGAATGAAGACTTGCTCCCAAAATGCTGTGTGTGAAACCGGGCATTGGACACTTGTATTTATAACTAAACAGGTCGGTGGAGCTAGAGTAGCAGCCAAGCGAGTGAGGAGGCGGTGCCCGTCCAGTTCGGCCGAATCCTCCGGTTCGGCCGAACGGCTCGGTTCGCCCGAACCGTGGGATGCACCGCCCTTTGCTCCCATGGCCTGGATGGACTCCTGGGAGGCGGTGCCAGCTTGGGGGCGGTTCGGCCGAACTGTTCGGCCGAACGGGTCTGGAGGCCCAGGCCTGCCCCTTGGCTCCGCCTTTGCTCCGTGGACCTTCTGGGCTGTTTGTACTTGGTGGTCTTCATGTTGATTCGGCCCAGAGTTTTTGTGTTGGTTGTCCAAGTGGCATGCACAGTCGTCTGCTTAGTCATCGCTGACATGGATGACTTCCGGTTATGCTTTTCGTCGTGTTCGGCTAAGGGGGGTAACCGGCCGAACGGAGTTGTTCGGCCGATTCGGTCATTTCCGGCCCCTATAGCACGTATTTGTCGTAATTGTACCTGCACAAGTGACACTCACCAAAACTCGTGGAACTTTATTAGAAATAAAACCTAAGTACATGGAATGTTGCATAAAACCTCATTTATTCCCGAGTATTGGTGGTCGGATTTGGGTTGTAACGACCGCCAACAGCGGTCAAAGCCGCACACGGCAGCACCAACCAGACAAAGACCACGACCGCCCGTCGGCCGAGCAAAAGAATGCGGAACCAACACGCAACAGACGCAGCAGGCCTAACGTCGTAACCGTTGCAGAAGGCGAAGGCCGGGTGGAGTCACGACTCCAACCCGAGCAGCTAGCCCGTCTAAACGAGCCGTATCCTCTCCACAAGGACGCTAAACATTCGTTTAGAGACTGCTGGACCCTGAAGAAGGAACTCGGCGTCCCCCAGGCACCGAAGAAGCCACGCTACAACAACAACCGCGGTGACAGAAGAGACGGAGACCACCGCAATGACCGCCGTTTCGACCGCCGCAACGACCGCCGCCGTGATGACAGAGCACCGGATGGCGATGCTCGCCACCCAGCCCCAGACGCCGCCGCCACAGATGAGCAGCGCGACAACTTTCAACGCACCGACCGCCAGGTCAACGTGATCCTGGGAGGACCCGACGCGTTTCGCGACAAAAGGAAAAAGAAGCTCCGCAGCCGTGAGATAAATCTTGTGGGCACCAAGGGTGTCGAGTACCTTAGGTGGTCAGAAACTCCGATCACCTTCAGCAGGAGGGATCATTGGGTCCACTTGCCTGAACCAGGCTCATACCCGTTGATCGTCAACCCGGTTGTTGACAGAATCCTCCTGACTAAGGTATTGATTGATGGAGGCAGTGCACTCAACATCATCTTCACTAGGACCCTGAACAACATGGGATTCGACTACAGCTGGCTCCGAGGCTCTAACCACCCATTGTACGGCGTCATCCCAGTCAAGGCGGCCTACCCAGTGGTGTGAGTAACCCTGCCCGTTACCTTCGGCACGCCCGACAACTACCGCACCGAGTTCCTGCACATCGAGGTCGCCGACTTTGGCAGCTCCTATGATGCTATCTTTGGGTGGCCCATGCTGGCTCGCTTCATGGTAATCCCCATCCACACCTACTTGGTGATGAAGATGCCGGCCCCGAACGGGGTCATTAGCATCAGGGGCGACGTCAAGACGTCGTACGAGTGTGATGGAGAAGCTATACGCCTCGCAGAGCTCTCGCGACAACTCGGCAACAGCGTGCTCCTCGCAAGCGAGGCCAAGACCGTCCTACCCGTCGACTCCAAGGTGCCGGAGCAGGACGCAACGATGACAGCGCTCGAGCCAGACGCAGAGACCAAGGCGATCTTGGTAAGCCAGCGGGGCATAGAAGCTAATCCGACCAAGATCACGACGATCCAGAATCTGCCGCCTCCCAAGAACAAGAAAGAAATAATGAAGCTGACAGGGATGATGGCAACCCTAAGCCAGTTCATCAGCAAGCTAGGTGAACGGGGGCCCCCTTCTTCAAGCTTTTGAAGAAGGCCGACAAGTTCGAGTGGACGCCAGAAGCCGACCAAGCGTTGGCCGGCATAAAACAATTCCTCGCCACTCCGCCGGTGCTCGCCAGGCCGAAGAAAGACGAAGCCCTCCTGCTATACATAGCAGCGACCACCAGTGTGGTAAGCATAGCCCTGGTCGTGGAGCGCCAAGAAGACGGACACTCCTACCCGGTTCAGAGATCGGTGTATTACGTCAGCGAAGTGCTGGCCGAGTCAAAAATCCAGTACCAACACCCACAAAAGCTACTCTACGCGCTCTTGATCTGCTCAAGAAAGCTGCGCCACTATTTCCAAGCTCACCCCATACACGTGGTATCCAACTTCCCACTCGGCGAAATTCTCCACAACCGTGACATCAACGGCTGAGTCGTCAAATGGACGGTAGAACTCGAAAGCTTCGACATCACCTTCAGGTCAAGATAGTCCATCAAATCACAAGTTTTGGTTGATTTCCTGGCCGAGTGGACAGAACTCCAGGCACCTACACCCACTGAGCCACCTGAGCACTGGACCATGTACTTTGACGGTGCCCTGAACCTCGAAGGAGCTGGCGCGGGAGTACTATTTATATCACCAGAAGGCAAGCACCTCAAGTACGTGCTGTAGATCCACTACAAGGCAACAAACAATGGCGCCGAGTACGAAGCGCTGATCCACGGGTTAAGATTAGCCATCACCCTCGGCATCAAGTGCCTCCTATGCTTCGGAGATTCAAAGGTAGTAGTCGAGCAAGTCAAAAAGAATTGGGAGTGTTCCAAAGAAACAATGGACGCCTACTGTGCGGAAGTTCGGAAGCTAGAAGCCCACTTCTACGGGCTGGAATGCCGCCATGTACCACGCGAATAGAATGTCGCCGCCGATGTCCTGTCCAAACTCGGATCCAAGCGACCCCAAGTACCTGCCGGCATGTTTGTGCAAGATCTACGGAAGCCGTCAATCAAATTAATGGACGAAGGCGAACCTACAGCCACTGCCGACTAGGTCGTCGCAGCAATCACGGCTCCTCCAGAAGCAGAAGAAGATTGGCGTGAACCACTCATCGCGTTCGAGAAAAACGACCGAATGACTATAGAAGGCAAGCTCAAGGTAGACAAGGTCACCCTCGAGCAACTCAGCCGACGAAGCGCCAACTATGTGGTAATCGGCTCGGAACTCTACAGAAAAGCAGCATCCTCAGGAGTACTCATGACGTGCATCCTTCGCAGTGAAGGCCTGGCACTGCACGAAGCACACTCGGGTGCATGCAGCAATCACGCGGCAGCTAAAACGCTGGTTGGTAAGATCTACAGATCCGGGTTCTTCTGGCCTACCGCGGTCTCTGACGCAAAGGAACTCGTCCAGCATTGCGCTGGCTGCCAGTTCTTCCAGAAGCAAAAGCAACTGTCGGCTCAGGCTCTACGCACCATCCCCCATCCTGGCCCTTCGCAATATGGGCGCTAGACAACGTGGGGCCGTTTAAGCCAGCCCAAGGCGGATTCAAGCACCTACTCGTCGCGGTGGACAAGTTCACCAAATGGATTGAGTACAAGGTCATCACTGACACCAAGTCGGCTACGACAGCGGCCTTCATCAAAGAAATAACGCACCGCTTCGGAGTCCCAAATCGGATCATCACCGACCTCGGCTCCCAGTTCATTGGGCATGAGTTCTGGGATCTCTGCCAAGACAGCCAGATTGATGTCTACTACTCGTCTTCAGCTCACCCACGGTGCAACGGATAGGTCGAACGGGCAAATGGCATGGTCCTGAACGCCCTCAAGAAAGAAATCTACGACGCACTAAACCCACGTGCAGGCCGCTGGGCTAAAGAAGTACCACACGTGGTATGGGGCCTTCGTACCCAAAGGAGTAGAGCAACCGGATATTCACCTTTCTTCATGGTCTATGGATCGGAAGCTGTATTACCAGCCGACCTCGCATTCAGCGCGCCACGTGTCAAGAACTACGAGGAGGGAGAAGCCGAGTCTAGTTGACAGGTCGACGTCGACGCACTAGAAGAACATAGGCTCTATGCCTTAACTCGGCATGCGTGCCATGAGCAGCAGATACGCTGATATCACGATAGAAACATCAAGGAACGCTCTCTAAATGTGGGCGACCTCGCTCTGCGCCGAGTCATGAGCTCGGCAGGACAGCACAAGCTATCTGCGCCATGGGAAGGCCCCTTCATCGTCAAGGAGGTGGTGTCTCCAGGAACCTACCGCCTAGAATGGGCTGACGGCAATCCAGTGCCAAATGTCTGGAACATCCAGCACCTCACTAAGTTCTATCCTTAGTCCGAAACACAACTATGTATCTTTACCCTGTTATTTCATCGTTCAATAAAGTCTCTCCATTCGAATATTGTGCTCTCCAACCAATACATTTGCACTAACTCTCCTAGGACAGCTATGCGTTGGTCCTCCAATAAAGTTACCTACGAAGTAACAAACTAAAACGGCAAGTCCGACTCACTATAACCAAAATCTAAACTCGTGCGAAAGTACTCGGACGGGACCCTGCCTACGACTAAGCCTCCACGCAGAGCATCGTAGCATGCAGGAGAGCTGCCTCCATGAGAGCTCCAGCTAGTTCGCCACCCTAGTCCTTAGTACGAGTCATGACAATGGTGAAGTGGTAACGATTGGCACAAATCTAATGGAATCGGCAACAAAAGCTATAAGCTTAGAAAGTAATAATTATTACACAAAAGTCTGCCAAATACTACATGTTTTTTTCCTTCTCTCTCTAAGCACGTTACACGCCAGTCACCTCGACAATACTGCAGACCACGTCAATTGCCAAGCCGGCGAAGGACGCAGCCAGGTCCTCAAACTGCTGCTTCGAAAGGCTCGGATGGTACCCATCACGGATGTCTTCAAGGTCGAGGTCGGGGTGGTACAAGTGAATAAGGGCCAGCGTGCTCCTAACTGCATACTTGGCAGTCTCTATTGCCATCCCCCTTGAATACCTCGGCAGGTGTTGCAGTCGTTCCACAAGCGGCACCGCGGGCCGATCGCCAGGGATTTGGATCTGATCGCGGGCAAACACGGCCGCCTGCGCCAGGTCTTCGTACCGACCAGCAGCCTCTGCACATGTGCACGGGTCAGAACAATGACTCAGCGTCCTGAACGCTGAAGACACAAGTACTCGGCAAACGAGACATACCTTTCATAGCTGTTTCATGGGCGCCCAGAGCCTGGCTATGCGCGCCGACAAGGTCCTGCACATCCTTTTCAACTGCTGCAACTTTCTCCTCCAGGATCTTCTTCTCGCGGGCATGACCTGCGCAGCAGTACCACCCATAACCAAGTGTTATGGCCTCATGATCAGTACAAGGCGGAAAGTCAAGTCGACGCCGAACAGGCCTCCGCTCACTTTCTAGGGCACGCTTCAGCTCGGCGTCCCTCTCCCACAGCACGGCCGTCACCTCCTTGAACTTCTGGTCCATTGTCGCAAGACGACCCTGGACGCGCTCCATCTCTTTGGCATGACCTGAGAACACAAAACAAGCAAGATAAAACGCAACGCTGCCAAAGCCTGAGTATTCCTACAAAGGAATGCCTACCGGTATTGGCCGCCTCCAGCTGGGCGACGAGATCCTGGTTGAGCCGCGCCAGGCCCTCCGCGTCCGAGTCCTTCCGAATGGCGACACCACGAGCCTCACTGGCAATGGTACTGACCCAGGTTCTGAGCTGTTGCAACTCCAGGTACTCGTCTTCAGCCACCGACATCAACCGTGTGCTCTCCACGGCCCCGGACATCAGCACCTGCACAATTCAAAGCTCAAGCAACAAAGACAAAGAATACCAATTTTAGAGTCAAAAGACTTACCTCCATATCCTCCAGCATCGAGCCTGACGAGCTGCGGATCCGCTCGAGCGCCGCCTTGTTCGCCTCGGCAATGCGCTTGAAGCGCTCCTGGCGGCTCAGCACCTCCTCTTCTTCGCCTTCCGGCTCGGTACGTTGTTCTGGGAGTGCATCATCCTCAAGATCCGGCATGTTCGAGTCCTCCTCGTCAGGCCGAGTGCTGGGATCGATCCCCGGCGCGGTGGTCACATTCACCACGGCCGCCATGTTCGTCCCACCGGTGGCACCTCCCGCAGCTAAGACTGGCGGCTCCACCAGGGTTGAAGCCATCTCTGTGGTAGGCGGTCCCTGGGACACGGAATCCCACAAGTCACCACCACCGTCCGACCGAGTACGGGACGTGTCCGACAGAGTGGTCACATTCCTGAAAGTATCACAAGAAAGAGACAACAAAAAGATCAAGATTAAAGACATCAAAAAGACCCGAGCACGACCAACTTAACCGAGTTCAAACTCTAACCTGTTACTCCTGCTCGGCCGCTTGAAGAACAAGCCTGCGGGGTGTGGTGGCCGAGCGTCCCCCGATGAAAGCAATGGTGTGGGGGATTGCACCACAGTAACCTCTACGGCAGCATCGGGGTCCCGACCCCCATCTTCTATCTCCGGGGAAGCAACGGCATCTTCCCCGGTCGATGGCGCAGGATCTGTCCTGTGCCTCTTCGCACGCAGTGCACCTGACGACTGCGCCTGCGCCTGCGCCGACCTCTTCCGCGACTCAGCCGCCGCGGTCTGCGCTTGCGACGCGTAGTACTTCCGAGTGGCAGCTCGGGTGTGAGTGGCGGCGGCCGCAGACTCCACAACGGCAGCATCACCTGAACTTGGAGGGGAGCCGAGTTCCTTAAAGACCCAGTCCTCCAAGTCCTTAATGACCGAAAGCCGGTCATTCTTCGCCTCCTCCGGCCTCATCACCTTCTGCCGCAATGCCGGGTCCGCTTCAGGCAATGGCGCTGGTCAGAAGAAGCGCTTGGTCACCTCCTAGCACCAAGAATGCAACATAAGCTTAGATAGCACGTAGAAAATACCACGAAAAACAGCAGAGAACTCGGAATGGAAGCCTTACCGCAGGTGGAGGATTCTTCAGCGAAAAAGGACGCGGTGCATCAAGATTGTTTACTTCGCCCTTCATCATGATGCCCACGCGCCTGACTACCTCATCCAAGTCAAACCCCCGGGACGTCTCCCGGGTCGGGTCTGTGCGACTAGAGAACTCGTACGCCGTGTGAACCTAGTCCTTGATCGGCTGGACGGTCCGGGCCACAAAGGACACTGTCACCGCCATGGCAGTCAGGCCCTTCTGCTTCAGGTCGGCAATTATCGCCATAAGATCGGAGATGCCTTCGCACTCGTCCCCACCGGAAGATCGCGCCAGGAGTCCTCCTTCGGCGCGACACCAGTTCTACCTGGCAGCAATGGCGGCTGGTCCACCATGTAGAACCACTCACGACTCCAATCCTTGTGGTTGTCATTTAGCTGCAGATCAAAATAATCCCCCTACCTACCCATGCGCAATGCAATACCAGCCCCACCGGTAATCCGAGTGGGGCCGTCTCCCTTGTTACCCGACCCAATGCGCTTGACACGGTACAAGTACCGCCAAAGATGGAAATGTGGGGCGATTCCATGAAACGCCTCGCAGAGGTAGATGAAGAACGAAATATCAAAAATCCCACCGTTGCGCTCGCCAATGGAGATCAATTTACGACCTCTACGCAACCTCGGGAACCTCCCTTGGGCACAGTGGCGGGCTAAGCAAAACGCAAGGCGGGAAAGACGAAGGGTGCGGCACAACGGTGGAATGACAATGACGGCGTCCCCGGTCGCGTATTTATAATGCACCGCCGCCCTACCCTAACGGCTCCGAAACTAACGGACGGAATCCGCGGGATTGGCGATACGCGATCTGCCGGATCCGAAATTGACAGACTGGATATGTTTCCATTTCAAAGGACTCGGTGCGTTCCAAGAGAACCAGGCCAAGACCCTCGCATGCTTGAGGGCTGGGCGCCGTGAAAAGGACTCGGCGCGTTCCAAGGGAACCATGCCAAGTCCCTCGCATGCTCGGGGGCTGGGCACCGTACTATGACTCACCGCGTTCCAAGAGAACCAAGCCAAATCCCTCGCATGCTTGGGGGTTAGGCGCCGTACTACAACTCGGCTTGTTCCAAAAGGACCATGCCAAGTCCCTCGCTTGCTCGGGGGCTGGGCGTCGTACTACGACTCGGCGCGTTCCAAGAGAACCAAGCCAAGTCCATCGCATGCTCGGGGGCTGGGTGCCGTACTACGATTCGGCGCGTTCCAAGAGAACCAAGCCAAGTCCCTCGCATGCTCGGGGGCTGGGCGCCATACTACGATTCGGCATGTTCCAAGAGAACCAAGCCAAGTCCCTCGCATGCTTGGGGGCTAGGCGTCGTACAACGACTCGGCGCGTTCCAAGAGGACCATGCCAAGTCTGTCGCATGCTCGGGGGCTGGGCGCCGTACTATGACTCGGCGCGTTCCAAGAGGATCATGCCAAGTCCCTCGCATGCTCGGGGGCTGGGCGCCATACTACGACTCGGCGCGTTCCAAGAGAACCATGCCAAGTCCCTCGCATGCTTGGGGGTTGGCGCCGTACTACGATTCGGCGCGTTACAAGAGAACCATGCCAAGTCCCTCGCATCTTGGCGCGTTCCAAGAGAACCAAGCCAAGTCCCTCGCATGCTCGGGGGCTGGGCGCCGTACTACGATTCGGCGCGTTCCAAGAGAACCAAGCCAAGTCCCTCGCATGCTAGGGGCTGGGCGCCGTACTACGACTCAGCGCGTTCCAAGAGGACTATGCCAAGTCCCTCGCATGCTCGGGGGCTGGGCGACGTACTATGACTTGGCGTGTTCCAAGAGGACCATGCCAAGTCCCTCGCATGCTCGGGGGCTGGGCGCCGTACTACGACTCGGCGCGTTCCAAGAGAACCAAGCCAAGTCCCTCGCACGCTCGGGGGCTGGGCGTCGTACTACGACTCGGCGCGTTCCAAGAGAACCAAGCCAAGTCCCTCGCACGCTCGGGGGCTGGGCGTCGTACTACGACTCGGCGCGTTCCAAGAGAACCAAGCCAAGTCCCTCGCACGCTCGGGGGCTGGGCGTCGTACTACGACTCGGCGCGTTCCAAGAGAACCAAGCCAAGTCCCTCGCACGCTCGGGGGCTGGGCGTCGTACTACGACTCGGCGCGTTCCAAGAGAACCAAGCCAAGTCCCTCGCACGCTCGGGGGCTGGGCGTCGTACTACGACTCGGCGCGTTCCAAGAGAACCAAGCCAAGTCCCTCGCACGCTCGGGGGCTGGGCGTCGTACTACGACTCGGCGCGTTCCAAGAGAACCAAGCCAAGTCCCTCGCACGCTCGGGGGCTGGGCGTCGTACTACGACTCGGCGCGTTCCAAGAGAACCAAGCCAAGTCCCTCGCACGCTCGGGGGCTGGGCGTCGTACTACGACTCGGCGCGTTCCAAGAGAACCAAGCCAAGTCCCTCGCACGCTCGGGGGCTGGGCGTCGTACTACGACTCGGCGCGTTCCAAGAGAACCAAGCCAAGTCCCTCGCACGCTCGGGGGCTGGGCGTCGTACTACGACTCGGCGCGTTCCAAGAGAACCAAGCCAAGTCCCTCGCACGCTCGGGGGCTGGGCGTCGTACTACGACTCGGCGCGTTCCAAGAGAACCAAGCCAAGTCCCTCGCACGCTCGGGGGCTGGGCGTCGTACTACGACTCGGCGCGTTCCAAGAGAACCAAGCCAAGTCCCTCGCACGCTCGGGGGCTGGGCGTCGTACTACGACTCGGCGCGTTCCAAGAGAACCAAGCCAAGTCCCTCGCACGCTCGGGGGCTGGGCGTCGTACTACGACTCGGCGCGTTCCAAGAGAACCAAGCCAAGTCCCTCGCACGCTCGGGGGCTGGGCGTCGTACTACGACTCGGCGCGTTCCAAGAGAACCAAGCCAAGTCCCTCGCACGCTCGGGGGCTGGGCGTCGTACTACGACTCGGCGCGTTCCAAGAGAACCAAGCCAAGTCCCTCGCACGCTCGGGGGCTGGGCGTCGTACTACGACTCGGCGCGTTCCAAGAGAACCAAGCCAAGTCCCTCGCACGCTCGGGGGCTGGGCGTCGTACTACGACTCGGCGCGTTCCAAGAGAACCAAGCCAAGTCCCTCGCACGCTCGGGGGCTGGGCGTCGTACTACGACTCGGCGCGTTCCAAGAGAACCAAGCCAAGTCCCTCGCACGCTCGGGGGCTGGGCGTCGTACTACGACTCGGCGCGTTCCAAGAGAACCAAGCCAAGTCCCTCGCACGCTCGGGGGCTGGGCGTCGTACTACGACTCGGCGCGTTCCAAGAGAACCAAGCCAAGTCCCTCGCACGCTCGGGGGCTGGGCGTCGTACTACGACTCGGCGCGTTCCAAGAGAACCAAGCCAAGTCCCTCGCACGCTCGGGGGCTGGGCGTCGTACTACGACTCGGCGCGTTCCAAGAGAACCAAGCCAAGTCCCTCGCACGCTCGGGGGCTGGGCGTCGTACTACGACTCGGCGCGTTCCAAGAGAACCAAGCCAAGTCCCTCGCACGCTCGGGGGCTGGGCGTCGTACTACGACTCGGCGCGTTCCAAGAGAACCAAGCCAAGTCCCTCGCACGCTCGGGGGCTGGGCGTCGTACTACGACTCGGCGCGTTCCAAGAGAACCAAGCCAAGTCCCTCGCACGCTCGGGGGCTGGGCGTCGTACTACGACTCGGCGCGTTCCAAGAGAACCAAGCCAAGTCCCTCGCACGCTCGGGGGCTGGGCGTCGTACTACGACTCGGCGCGTTCCAAGAGAACCAAGCCAAGTCCCTCGCACGCTCGGGGGCTGGGCGTCGTACTACGACTCGGCGCGTTCCAAGAGAACCAAGCCAAGTCCCTCGCACGCTCGGGGGCTGGGCGTCGTACTACGACTCGGCGCGTTCCAAGAGAACCAAGCCAAGTCCCTCGCACGCTCGGGGGCTGGGCGTCGTACTACGACTCGGCGCGTTCCAAGAGAACCAAGCCAAGTCCCTCGCACGCTCGGGGGCTGGGCGTCGTACTACGACTCGGCGCGTTCCAAGAGAACCAAGCCAAGTCCCTCGCACGCTCGGGGGCTGGGCGTCGTACTACGACTCGGCGCGTTCCAAGAGAACCAAGCCAAGTCCCTCGCACGCTCGGGGGCTGGGCGTCGTACTACGACTCGGCGCGTTCCAAGAGAACCAAGCCAAGTCCCTCGCACGCTCGGGGGCTGGGCGTCGTACTACGACTCGGCGCGTTCCAAGAGAACCAAGCCAAGTCCCTCGCACGCTCGGGGGCTGGGCGTCGTACTACGACTCGGCGCGTTCCAAGAGAACCAAGCCAAGTCCCTCGCACGCTCGGGGGCTGGGCGTCGTACTACGACTCGGCGCGTTCCAAGAGAACCAAGCCAAGTCCCTCGCACGCTCGGGGGCTGGGCGTCGTACTACGACTCGGCGCGTTCCAAGAGAACCAAGCCAAGTCCCTCGCACGCTCGGGGGCTGGGCGTCGTACTACGACTCGGCGCGTTCCAAGAGAACCAAGCCAAGTCCCTCGCACGCTCGGGGGCTGGGCGTCGTACTACGACTCGGCGCGTTCCAAGAGAACCAAGCCAAGTCCCTCGCACGCTCGGGGGCTGGGCGTCGTACTACGACTCGGCGCGTTCCAAGAGAACCAAGCCAAGTCCCTCGCACGCTCGGGGGCTGGGCGTCGTACTACGACTCGGCGCGTTCCAAGAGAACCAAGCCAAGTCCCTCGCACGCTCGGGGGCTGGGCGTCGTACTACGACTCGGCGCGTTCCAAGAGAACCAAGCCAAGTCCCTCGCACGCTCGGGGGCTGGGCGTCGTACTACGACTCGGCGCGTTCCAAGAGAACCAAGCCAAGTCCCTCGCACGCTCGGGGGCTGGGCGTCGTACTACGACTCGGCGCGTTCCAAGAGAACTAAGCCAAGTCCCTCGCATGCTCGGGGGCTGGGCGCCGTACTACGACTCGGCGCGTTCCAAGAGAACCAAGCCAAGTCCCTCGCATGCTCGGTGGCTGGGCGTCGTACTACGACTCGGCGCGTTCCAAGAGAACCATGATAAGTCCCTCGCATGCTCGGGGGCTGGGTGCCGTACTACGATTCGGCGCGTTCCAAGAGAACCAAGCCAAGTCCCTCGCATGCTCGGGGGCTGGGCGTCGTACTACGACTCGGCGCGTTCCAAGAGAACCATGATAAGTCCCTCGCATGCTCGGGGGCTGCGTGTCGTACTATGATTCGGCGCGTTCCAAGAGAACCAAGCCAAGTCCCTCGCATGCTCGGGGGCTGGGCGCCGTACTACGACTCAGCGCGTTCCAAGAGAACCATGCCAAGTCCCTCGCATGCTTGGGGGCTTGGCGCCGTATTACGATTCGGCGTGTTACAAGAGAACCATGCCAAGTCCCTCGCATGCTCGGGGGCTGGGTGCCGCGAAAGGACTCAGCACATTCTAAAATGAACCATGCCAAGTCCCTCGCATGCTCGGGGGCTGGGCGCCGTACTACGATTCGGCGCGTTCCAAGAGAACCATGCCAAGTCCCTCGCATGCTCGGGGGCTGGGTGCCGTGAAAGGACTCAGCACATTCTAAAATGAACCATGCCAAGTCCCTCGAATGCTCGGGGGCTGGGTGCCGCGAAAGGACTCAGCGCGTTCTAATGCCAAGTCCCTCGCATGCTCGGGGGCTGGGTGCCGCGAAAGGACTCGACGCGTTCTAAAACGAACCATGCCAAGTCCCTCGCATGCTCGGGGGCTGGGTGCCGCGAAAGGACTCGGCGCATTCTAAACTGAACCATGCCAAGTCCCTCGCATGCTCGGGGGCTGGGCGCTGGGTAGGGTGGTAGATCTATATGACTATCTCTCTCCCTTTTCAAAAAAAGTTGGATACAACTCGACACCACGACAAATGAACATGTTCATATTCCATGCTTTGCAAACTGCGAGTTTTACAAAGACAAAGTACATTTGGCCAAAGGCCATTTCAAGATACAAAGGCATAAGCCGCTTCCTTGGCGGCTCTTGGACCACTTTAGTTAGGTAGTCAGCACACAATCAACGAGAGAAGTTTCCACAGCTGTCTCGACGATTTTCTTGTGGCATCCCACCAACTGAAGGCCCTCATGGCTGCATTACTGAAAGAGAGGGAGGAACTACGCGCCGCCGCAAGCTTTGAGCTCGGGACTGCGCTCCACTCGTCCTCGATGTGCTCCCGAAATCAGCCATCAACTCGGCATCATTCGCTAGCTTCCTGACGAAGAGTACACTTACCACGGCCTCCTCGCCCGGATCCATCAAGAAGTGGACACCTTCCCCTTATATGAGGAGCGCGATGCCCAGCTCCTTTCCCGCAGCATTTGCACCACCCTTCGATGATTTTCTTCTGGAATCAATGGCGAACACCAAGGCATGCACCTTGGCCTTCTCTACACTCACTCTCAATCCTCTTGGGAAGAAGGAATCTCAAGATCCACATGGTGGCTATCGTCTCCAACACACTGCGGCGGTGAACAACGCCGGGGCGTCTATTTATAGGCACCCGCGGGTCATGGATCTGTTGGCCCGTGAGCCACTAACATTCGGGAGTGAATGCGCATGCGTTTCGCTTTTTCCCCGGGCGGGTGGCCATCAATGCCCTTGACTGAGCATGCTCAGAGGCGGGATTCCCGCAGCACCAGTAGTAACAGCTTTTGACCGGGTAGGCTCGGTCCATCGTTATCAACGCACTGTTGAAGTCACGGGTGTCAATAAATTTTGGCCCCTTCCTTGGTGGCAGCATGCTCTCACCTACCTACAACTCAGCCAAGTCGACTGGGCAAGCCCTCCAACTCAGAATGTACTCTTGGTGGTAGCAAGCCTTCACCAACTCTTGGGCAACATGTTGTCGAAGTATTTTTTGAGCCTTGGCTCGCTTATACTAACCAACCCAACGCTCGGGGGCTACTGTATGTACAGTGCTCCTAATTGTCGCCCTGTACTCGGCCCTTATGAGGACTGACCGACTACCTCAAAGAACTCGGCGTCGTGTTGGGTGTTCTCTCCTTTTTGAGCACCGCCCACCCTTGTGCCGACTACATGTTGAAGCACCTTCAGCCGACTACATTGGCCTCGTTCCTTCATCAAGCAGTTCGACACGCGCTGAACGTTGCTCGGGGGCTTGTGGGATATGGGTACCCTAGGGCCCATCATGGAGGGCGACGACGGCCGGCCCAAAGAGGGCCCACATCTGACAGGCTTGTGGGCTGACCCCTACGCGGCCCACACGGGCACCCCCACTTGATGGACTAGTTTGATGAAGACCCGGCGGGCGGTTCGTCCGAATATCCAGGGATATTCCAAATGTAACCGACCTGGACTAGAGTCCTGGTCGGGGGCAAGTAGGTTTAGATGGAAACCGACTTGTAAACCCTAGCCCGCTACCCTATATAAAGCGGCCTAGAGCACCCCTATGAAAACAACGCATACACACGCAACACATCCTGTAAACCATACGCTCGTCCTAGCTTCATGAAGCTTGGCCAGGTACCAGCAATACAAACGACGCCACCGACACAGGACGTAGGGTGTTATACCTCCGGGTAGCCCGAACCTTTCTAAATCAGTGCCTCCTGTGTACCATCAAGCTGCTAGCTCATCAATCGCCCGCCTACAAATCAACCACTCGGGTACCCCCAGGTGGTTTGCCGGTCCTAAGGTCCGACAACCATCTTGTCGCCGGAGTGTCTCGCTCCCAAGAGCGCCTTGCCGCCAGCCGCTGGCTCCGCCGTTCGCCGAATCCCAGCCAACGCCGCCCGTCCCCGCCGTCGGTGAGACTTCCATCGAATTCCCCTCGCTCACCTCTCCCTCTTGCGCCCGTTGCCTAAATTCCGTAGCCTCGTATCACCGGCGAGCAGAGCCTCCAGGAGCGCCAGCGAGATACCTCCGTGCTGATCCGAGGAAGAAGACGGTGCCTTTTCAGTTAGCCTCCCGAGAAATCACGTAAACCTTAGATCTGTTCTTGTGTCTTGGCAGTTTTGCGAAAAGCCCCTTAGATCTTTTAGATCCTAGCAGCCGAGCCCAAGCCTTGAATTTTTCCAGATCTAACCCTGCCCTTTAATGGTTTTGCGGTCACTGATTCAGTGTGTCTCGCAGTTTCCTTTGCTAACCCCTAAAGACTACAACTAATTACGCATAGGTCCTTGTAACCTTGTTTTCCGCATAAAATTCACGTTTTAACTCCGATTTAATTCGTTTTCATTGCGTTAGACTCATGTCAACTTAAACTACACGTTAGCACTATTATTTAACATGTAACTTATTTCTGAATTTTATTTAATATTAAGTTGATTAAATGTTATCTAAATGTGTTTTCTTAATTAAAATCTAATTAAGGTTTATACTTCGGTTTTTCATATTAATGTTTACATGATTAATATTTATTTAATTAGTTTTCTGAATAAAATATAATTAAGTTCCAACCCGGTTCTTATAAAGTGATATTAATTTGATTAATGTTTACTTAACTAGCTTTTTCTAATTAAAAGCAATTTAGAGTTAAACTCTAGCTTTTCATAAATAAATGTTAACATTGATTAATATCAACATAAATGTAGTTTTGATTATAATATTGATTTAAGCAACACGGTTCATAAAGTTACTCGATTAGATGCTCTCACATGTTTTATCTTAAATAAAATATTTAACTTTGCATAATTTATACATAACCAATTATAAATAAAATGTGATTAAGTCCTATCTCGGTTTTACAAATTTAAATAGAATTATTTGAAATAATCTCTACTTATGATTTTCTTCAGTTAAAATCAATCAAGCATATAGTTGTGCCATTTAATAATTCAAATCTTCCTATAGTTGTATCTCTTCAACCGTTGCTCCGTTTTCAGAGATCCTTGCGCTCACGTGACCATCGAACCAAGCCCTATCCTTTAGCGTGCTCTTTTAAAGCTTTTCCTTTGATTAGTGTATTGTTCTTAGTTGTATATTGTTTGTTTGCTTGTTTAGCTACATGTTGTGCTCGATGATTGTTGCGAGTAGAGGAAGGTCGTTCGAGAGATTAAAGATCAAGAAATGAAGAGTCTGAGCAGCTGTATAATGGATTTGAGGCAAGTTATAGCACGGACAATCCTTGCTACCTATACACCCTTTAAACATTTATTTCATACATGCATGTGTCTAAATTTATGTACCTTTAAGGTTGTTCCTAGTTTTGATTATCCTGTCCTTGATTACCTTGGGTTTATGCATATGGTTAGAATCTTTGCTATGCGCAGCTACTGTGACCATTGTTAAATTGTTAAATTTGACTTAACGGTTCACTTCAACATGATGATAAAACTTGCTTTTTAGCAACATGATTCAGGGAGCTAGAGCATGTGTTGTGTGCTTTGTTCTAGTATCTCCCATTAAGGACCGGTGTCTCCCTCTAAGGACCGGTTCTTAAAGCGGCAACCCAGGAGCCTGTCGCCACCGCCAGAACTATAATGGCTCTGGTCTTGGACAAGTAGCTTGTATGACTCTAGCTTGATAGTGATTACCGACAGGCCGACGACGTTGTGGGAGGCAAGGCACAGGGTGTTTTCCCGATTCCACCGAGGACGGTAGCCCCGTCGGCTAGGTCCCGTTAGACCCAGTCTCGTGTTGGGAGTCTCAGCGATTGAGAACTCCGCACGTTGCGCATTGATGGGTGCGATGCCTGTGCCTTTGACGCCATCGACTCCCTCATGGTGTGACTCTGTGGGCGTAAGTTGATCTCGGTGCCTAAGGACTCACCACCTTGTAGTACCCCAGCGGCTACTGTCTTGTTAGGGTGTCTTGTGAAAAACCTCATAGCGTCCCTATGCGATCACACCTCGGAAGTGTGGTTTAAGAGGTTTGGCCACCTCAGCATGGTTGGGTTTAAAGTTCCTTTGAGCTTTTACGCGACTGGTGGGTAAAGGGCGAAACCTCTACAGAGTGTAAATCTATTATGATAGCCCTGCTCAGGGTCACGAGCGGCCTGGATCCTTTTTGATTAGAAGATGATGTTTGTTTATGCTTAATGTCACTTATACTTTATTAATTGGGTTGCAACTGGGATTCAGATACATGTAGTAACTTGGATAATGTTAAAACGAACCAACTAAAAGTGCTAATGCAGTTAAGCCGTGTCTAGCCTTTTTGAGCTTTCATACACCCGTGCTATACTTGCTAAGTAAGACATTTACTTATGCTTCCTATTATTCAACAAAATCCCTGATGGGTAACAGATGAAGTTTCTTGAGGATCTTCTGTACTACTGAGCTGTGGTCAACCAGTCGGTGTCCCTGTGGACTTGAGGCTCTACCTTTCAAGAGAGTTAGACTTCCCTTGTGTTTTAGGTAAACTCTGATGCAAAACTATTTTTATTCGAGCATATGTACTCTGTTTATCATATTTGTTAGCTGTATGTGTTCTGTGGACTTCCTGGGCACACATATAGCAGCATTCGGGTTTATGTGTAAATCCGGGTGTGACATATTGGTATCAGAGCTATGCTAACTGTAGGATCGCAGCTTAGCTAGAACGGTTGATAAAACCTTAGGAGACCACCATGATTGTGATACGCATCATTTAGTTACGCTTTTCAAAACCCAGTGATGTCGAGTCTATTGTGAATCTTGTCCTCAGGTGCTTTAATTGGTTGTCATTATTCATATGCGTGATTTGGATCTTTGTAATGATTGTGTAGTTGGGCTCTCTCTGTTTTCCGTGTATGTCCTTGTTTTCTTGCTATCTCTTCCTAATAAGTCGAGTGAAGAACATCAAGAAGGAAGACACAAGGCGATCATCATAATGAAGAAAACGAAGCTAAAGAAGATCTGGAGCATAAGGTTTGCAACTATATCTGTCGGGGACCATAATTATGGGCCCCTTAACTATCAGGGTAATCGCCCTAAAAAACGCAAAATAAGGCTGTTACCCATGAGCATATGGGCCCGCACCAGTGAAACCACGAAGCCCACTACCGGCCAGCGGGGCCCAACAACAGCCCACGAAGGCACATTGCCCGCGCACCCAAGCTCCGCCTCGCTCGAGGCTCCCTCGCTCCCCCCTCGAGCTACGAACCGCTGCTTCGCCTCACTGGGACTCACACCGACCCCTCGAACAAACGCCACGTCTGTGGTACGGGCACTGACAATCCCAACTCCCACACCGAGCGCCGGAGTAAAAAGGAGGATCCTCCCCGCACGTCGCCCCTGACAGGATCCGGTGCACTGTGCCCCCTGCGACACGGACAGGCGGACACTGTGCAGGGCCTGCGCGGCACTGTGCCCCCGACACCGCTGACCCTGGCCGTACCTCCGCACGGTTCTACCGGGGGCCCCCATCGCCTCCCGCACCGGAACACCCTCGAACGGGCGTTGGGGGCCCCATCAACAGAAGATGGCCAAGCACCAGGGGCTCACCCTGGTCAAAAAAACGTTACTGGTCCGGCAAGGCAAGGAACGCATCCCTTGACCCTTGCCCACCACGTCTCCAGGCGACAGAACGCGTACTGTGACACCGGTAGGCACCTCACCTATATCACCTACGCTCGTTCTCAATCGGAGGTGGGCCGCCCGCGGCGGATACGAGAAATCTCTGAACCGCCCCGGCAGCGGCCGCCCCGTACGAATATGGCCTGCTCCCTTCGCCAGCGCAAAAGCCGGTCGTACCGGCACAGTAGGGCAGGACGTATCCACCCTGTCATCATGCCTGACAGAGGAGTCTGGTGCTGAGGCGATAGCCTATGCCGCGCTAGCCCGAGTAACCCCCCAGAACGGCATGGAGGCCCCCTCGAGGGGAGCCTTGAAGCAAAGACCTGGCCACCTCGACGACTAGGAGACCCCTCGAGACCCCATCGAAGCGGACGTGAGGAGACACCATGTCAGCGGAGAAGGCCGGGAAGCAATCTCAACAAGCGTGCAAGGCACGGATACGCCATACAAACTCATACTGTAGCACACACTGTACCTACGACTGTAGCCTTTCTCCCCCTTGAACTAAAAAAGGAAGAGACAGGAGTCCTGTACGGGACAAGCGCTAGAGAGAGCAACAACACAAGGTTCATCGTCTTGGCTACTGCTCAAACACGCGCACACGTTCGATATTGGCATATGACTCAATCATCTCCACCACGAACAGGGACTTGGAGATCGCCTCTCCTTTCCCGCATCCACTTGTAGCCCCCTCTCTACAAGCACCCAGGTGCAAAGCTAATACGAGTGCACGAGCACACCCCTGCTGGACG
The DNA here is from genome assembly GCA_900205405.1 of Echinochloa crus-galli. Lineage (NCBI taxonomy): Eukaryota > Viridiplantae > Streptophyta > Magnoliopsida > Poales > Poaceae > Echinochloa > Echinochloa crus-galli. The sequence goes on from OAMR01000845.1 coordinate 122,203, forward strand.
TACGGCCCCGCGGCCGGAACCAGGATAATCACGTGTCCTTGTGTTAGCTTCCGCATCGACCATCAAGGGATGAGACACAGCGCATTTCTGCGCGGTGTAGGGAGTGCGGTCATTTCCAACACTTATAGTGGCGCGCTAGGTAGGGGGAGCGTTGTGCGATTCGCTTTTCTCGCTAGTTCCCTTGATGGCATCTTGCGACGAGCCACTGACGACGGGGTCCCCCGACGGGACCGCCGCCGGATTCCCGCCTGGATTCATGATCCAGTTCGGGAGCCTGACGTTCGAGTCAGACGGGTCCAACTACCTCATGCAGCATCATCGCACCAACGAGGTAGAGACTTCGTCATCATCATCTTCGACAGCGGGCTCCCAAGCCGCTGCCAGCTGCGAGGCCTGCAGGTGCAGGTGGAGCAGCACGGGCCTGTGCAGGTGACGCTCTCACATATGGACGACCCGCGGACGCCGCCGCCTGACGTGGAGTCAGGAGGCACCGCGACGTCCTCGGCAAACCCTGCGGAAGGGAACCGCTGGGGAACGGCTGTCGCGCCAGCCCAGTTCTCGATGGGGCTGCGCAACACGGCCGCGACGATCTCTACGACGATGGGCGCCAACATGCGCGCCAGCCGCGGCGCCACAGCGTCGTCGCGAGCCGGACTTCCCCCGACCCACCAGGGACAGGCAAGCCACCGACTGCAACATGCGCAACTGGAGCGGCCCAGAGCACCCAGTGGTGCCGCTCAGCATAGCAGTGGGGGAACTCACCAGCCCGTTGTTGGCGGTCGTTACAACCCAAATCCGACCACCAATACTCGGGAATAAATGAGGGTTTATGCAACATTACATGTACTTAGGTTTTATTTCTAATAAAGTTCCACGAGTTTTGGTGATTGTCACTTGTGCAGGTACGACTACGACAAATACGTGCTATTGGGGCCGAAATTGACCGAATCGGCCGAATGACTCCGTTCGGCCAGTTACCTCCCCTTAGTCGTACATGACGCGAAGTGCAACCGAGGGCCGGCCACGTCAGCAACCACCGTACAAGCCACGTAGGATCACCGCCACGTCATATCTGGGCCAAACCACACGAAGACCACCTGAATCAAGTCATCCACGAAGCCCAGGTTGCAAAGGTGGTGCAGGGGGGCAGGCCTGGGCCTGCGGCTCAGTTCGGCCGAATCCATCCATTCGGCCGAACCAGCCCCACTGCACAAACCAACCCACAACCGACTCCACAAGCAAATCGGGGCCGTGGGAAGCATGGCGGTGCAAGATCAATGGTTCGGCCGAACTCCCCGGGGTGCACCGCCTTGCGATGCGTTGGCCCCTGCGCTTCCTCCACCGCCTCCAAGTCTCTATAAATGCTGGCCTTCGCCTCCTGGATCAACACACAACACAAGAGTAGAGTGCAGGCGAAGCACTGTTAGTTTTCCACTTGTATCAGTAGAGATAGGGAGAGAGGAGAGGTGAGAGTCCCGGAGAGGAGCCGAAGTGTCGGCCCCTCTTCCCGATGTACCTCTACGGATGCGACTTCACTTCAAGTAACATTCGGGTCTTGTCTGGTAACTCTTGTATCTCTCTCTGATTAATTGAGCATTCAGTTCTTACTTTTATATGCTTGCTGGTTCTTCGTTCAATGCTTAGTTGATTGGTATAACTGTATACTGGTTGCTTAGCTTGGGTGCTTATCTTTCTATAGGAGATAAGTATTAGTTGACTAGTGTAGGCGTGGTGCCTATACTTGAGACTAACTTAGTTTATTCCCGTCGCAACGGAGGTGGTAGCCGTAAGGTGGTGACAGCCCTTCCGGTCTTCGTAGCCCATCACGTTAGTTCCGGTCCTTAGGATTCCCTTCGATTTTTGGTCTTTGTAGCCCATCACGTTAGTTCCGGTCCGTAGGATTCCCCAGTTGGGAAATAGTGGCACCCCTTCTCATCCCTTTCTGTGTGTCACCGGTTCCCTTGTCCCGAAGCAAGTATCTATCTATATCTTTTGACCTGCTCGATCAATCAGTAGAAGACTCCTATCAGACTCGTACCCTCTCTACCCTCCTATCACTCATCTTCTCTCTTTGTTGTTGTCATCCACCTCATCCATACCATTCACTCCATTCCATCTACCTAGGAAAACTTAGTTTAGAATCAGTCCACTTCTCGTTCTCCGTGGAAATCGATACCTTGGAATACTCCCGGGTGAAAGCTACATCGGTATCCGTCCGCTTGCGGATTTATCTGTAGGCCGTAAGGAGTGCCAACAAGCTTTATGGCGCCGTTGCCGGGGAACGGTAGCTGTTCTGATTCCGAACCCAAGTTGTCCGTGTACCCCACCACCATCCACCACCATATGAATTCCACCCTCACCTTACGCCAACACTCGGCTCCAAAGGGCGATTATTTGGAGCCACCACCATCATCACATCCCATATCCACACCCGGCTATGAGCTACGTCCCGGCTTCATAGCCATGGTTCGTGAGCAATCGTTCTCAGGAACGAAGGCCGAGAGTCCATACGCGCATTTGCGCGAGTTTGAGCAACTCTGCTCATGCCTGACCATTGCGGGCATGACACAAGAGACACTCAAATGGAAGCTATTCCCGTTTTCACTAGCGGGAGGAGCAAAGAAATGGTACTCTCTGGCTGTCAGTACTATGGACGGGAGCTGGGAAGTTCTCAAGGAAAAATTCTGCCTAAACTTCTTCCCAGTCTCCAAGGTAGCCAGTCTCCGAGCGGAAATCATTAACTTTAAGCAATTAAAGGGAGAATCGTTAGGAGCTGCCTGGGCTCCTTTCCGAGTTGGAGAAGCATAAAAAGAACAATGCCAAACCTGTTCATGATAATAAAAAGGAGATCAAGCTGAAAGGGTCATGTTTCATTGCTACTAAATCGCTGTCTTTTTC
>OAMR01000845.1:137445-166447 GCA_900205405.1 Echinochloa crus-galli
GCTCCTGAAGAAACACGAACGTTTCACTTGGACCCCCGAGGCACAAAGGGCCCTCGACGGGCTGAAAGCGTCGCTGGCGCACGCACCGGTCTTGACGCCGCCACAGGACAACGAGCCGCTCTACCTCTACGTGGCCGCAACTACTCAGGTAGTTAGCGCGGTCATCATCGTCGAGAGGACGGAGGAGGGCCATGCCCTGCCGGTACAAAGGCTGGTGTACTACGTCAGCGAAGTGCTGTCTGACACCAAAATGAGGTATCCCCATATCCAGAAACTGCTCTACGCTATAGTGCTCGCGCGACGAAAGCTGCGACACTATTTCGAGGTGCATCCGGTGACCGTGGTCTCGTCTTTCCCTCTGGGTGAGATAGTCCGTAATCCCGATGTCGCTGGCAGAATAGCTAAGTGGTCGATGGAACTAATGGGCGAGGCCCTCACCTATGCCCCTCGAAAGGCAATAAAGTCGCAAATCCTGGTGGATTTTGTGGCAGAATGGACGGACACGCAGCTTCCCCCGCCATGTATCCAGGCTGAATGCTGGACTCTGTACTTCGACGGGTTGGTGATGAAAGCCAGGGCAGGCGCGGGCCTCCTCTTTGTCTCACCTCAAGGGGAGCACATTCGCTATGTAGTGCGACTACACTTTCCGGCGTCCAACAACATGGCGGAATACGAAGCCCTCCTCGCTGGCCTCCGCATCGCCATCGAAATCGGAGTGAAGCGCCTCGACGTTCGAGGTGACTCTCGGCTGGTGGTCGACCAAGTTATGAAGACTTCCAGCTGCCGCGACGACAAGATGGAGGCGTATTGTAGCGCAGTACGCAAGCTCAAGGACAAGTTCTATGGCCTCGAGCTTAGCCATATCCCGCGCAAGTACAACAAGGAGGCAGACCAACTGGCGAAAATCGCATCCGAGCGGTTAACCGTTCCACCGAACGTCTTCGTCCGCGATCTTGACAAGCCCTCTGTCGATCTCGAGGGTACCGATCACCCCCCTCGGAAGGCCTCGAAAGCCTCGGGGGCTGGAGACGGTGACCCCATGGACAAGGACCCCCCAGAAGCAAATCTCGAGGTCCCCGATTTCGAGACCTCCTCGATGGACGAAGCGGAGGCGATGGAGATCGACACCGACCCGCCACCACCTCGAGACTGGCGGACCCCAAACCTCGAGTGGCTGGCCCAGGAGCGGTTGCCCTCGGATTGAACTGACAGGCCAGGGGGCTCAGGGGCTCCCCGCGCAGCGACATCACACCCCTCGAGCGCGAAGCTCGGACCCATGCGCAGTGTTGCCTCAAAATCTAAAACCCAGAGCGCAAGGGTATGCCTTTGCACGAGTAAAACCACTCCTGCGAAGGCTCGGGGGCTACACCCGCAGGTGCGCTAGCGCGCCCCCACGGAAGTCATGCGCATCCCGATCCGCCTCGGTCTTGATCCTTTACGGGAGTAATCACTCCCACAAAGGCTCGGGGGCTACTGTCGGGGACCATAATAAGGGGCCCCTTAACTATCAGGGTAATCGCCCTCAAAAACGCAAAATAAGGCTATTACCCATGAGCATATGGGCCCACACCAGCAAAACCACGAAACCCACTACCGGCCAGCGGAGCCCAACAACAGCCCACGAAGGCACGTTGCCCGCGCACCCAAGCTCTGCCTCGCTCGAGGGTCCCTCGCTCCCCCCTCAAGCTACGAACCGCGCTCCGCCTTGCCGGGACTCACACCGACCCCTCGAACAAACGCCACGTCTGTGGTACGGGCACTGACAATCCCAACTCCTGCACCGAGCGCGGAGTCAAAAGGAGGATCCTCCCCGCACGTCGCCCCTGACAGGATCCAGTGCACTGTGCCCCCTGCGACACGGACAGGCGGACACTATGCAGGGCCTGCGCGGCACTGTGCCCCCGACACCGCTGACCCCGGCCGTACCTCCGCATGTTTCTATCGGGGGCCCCCCATCGCCTCCCGCACCGGAACACCCTCGAACAGGCTTTGGGGGCCCCATCAACAGAAGATGGCCAAGCACCAGGGGCTCACCCTGGTCAAAACAACGTTACTGGTCCGGCAAGGCAAGGAACAGATCCCTTGACCCTTGCCCACCACGTCTCCAGGCGATAGAACACGTACTGTGACAGTAGTAGGCACCTCACCTATATCACCTACGCCCGTTCTCAAACGGAGGGGGGGCCGCGGCGGATACGGGAAATCTCTGAACCACCCCGGCAGCGGCCGCCCCGTACAAATTTGGCCTGCTCCCTTCGCCAGGGCAAAAGCCGGTCGTACCGGCACAGTAGGGCAGGCCGTATCCACCCTGTCATCATGCCTGACAGAGGAGTCTGGTGCTGAGGCGATAGCCTATGCCGCGCTAGCACAAGCTACCCCCCGGAACGGCATGGAGGCCCCCTCGAGGGGAGCCTCGAAGCAACGACCTGGCCACCTCGACGACTAGGAGACCCCTCGAGACCCCGTCGAAGCGGACGTGAGGAGACACCATGTCAGCGGACAAGGCCGGGAAGCAATCTCAACAAGCGTGCAAGGCACGGATACGCCGTACAAACTCAAACTGTAGCACACACTGTACCCACGACTGTAGCCTTTCTCCCCCTTGAACTATAAAAGGAAGAGACAGGAGTCCCGTACGGGACAAGCGCTAGAGAGAGCAACAACACAAGATTCATCGCCTTGGCTCCTGCTCAAACACGCGCACACGTTCGATATTGGCATCTGCCTCAATCATCTCCACCACGAACAGGGACTTGGAGATCGCCTCTCCTCTCCCGCATCCACTTATAGCCCCCTCTCTACAAGCACCCAGGTGCAAAGCTAATACGAGTGCGCGAGCACACCCCTGCTGGACGTACGGCCCCGCGGCCGGAACCAGGATAAACCCGTGTCCTTGTGTTATCTTCCGCATCGACCATCAAGGGACGAGACACAGCGCATTTCTGCGTGGTGTAGGGAGTGCCGGCCATTTCCGACACCGACAATATCAACATAGAAGCATGGTGATCCAACTCCAGAAGAACTCTGTTTTTTTAAAAATCTTGTTGTTTCGTCTCCTTCTTGCTCCTATTCCTTGCGAATCTCGGGACGAGATTCAGTTTAAGGGGGGTAGTTTGTCACACCCCAAAGTTTTTGAATTTTGGGATGTGAATTTTTTAACATAATTAATACAACAATTTTCTAAATTTTCTTAAATGTGCCAATCTTTCTTTAATTTACAAGGAATTTATAATAAAAATATATATATGTGAAATATAAATAAATTGCTTTCTATGTTGCATTCATACTGCCGCATTGAGTTTTGGTTGTGTGTGGTTTGAATTCAAATTTAAATCTAATTTAAATTCGAGTTTGAATCGTCTTTGTTTGAGCCCTAGAAATGTTCTTTCGACCTCAGTTTATTTCTGCCCCTACAATTCTTCCTCGGTATGCTTCCTCCCCCTCTTTTCTTTACCCTCAGCCGGCCCAGCCCGCCAACCTCCTCAGATGTCTTTCCCTCCCCCACGTCGATCACGCTGGCCCAACGCTCGGCCCAGCCCACGTCAACCGCGCCTGCACCCCGGCTCGAGCCAGCCCAGCTTCCGCGTCCGCTCTTGGACCGCCCAGCTCGCCCCGCTGCTTTCGCCCGCCCCCGGCCCATCCATCTCCGCGGCCCAGCCACCAGCCGCCCGGCCCAGCCTCCTCCCGCATCCACAGCAGCCTTGTGCGCAGGGCGCCGCCACGCCCTTCCCTCGGCGTGCATGCCACGGCCGACTCGGTGTTTGTGCCGCCTCGGCGTTCGACCTCTGCCCGCACCTCCTCCGGCCTACTTAAAGCTGCCGACCGCCGCTGCTCAGCACCACCTCACCACCGCCACCCTCTCCTCTCTGCACATCGGCGCCGCCGCTGCCATGGCACTTGGAGCAAGTTAATTTAAAGTTACTAGTCAAATACCTACTTTTGAATTTAAATTCAAAGGTTATATAAATGCTTTTCAAAAGAGTTTAACTTTTCTACCTAAATTCGAGCTCAAACCAAAAATCGTTCAATATGAAAGTTGTAGGGAATAAAATTTTGAGCAACTTTTATTTTTACAGTTTTTGAAGTTTCAATATGAAAACACTGGTCAAACAAGGTCACATCCTATTTTAACCCTTAAGCTCTAGGGAGCTTTTATACCCCTATAGCTTGGCATCGAGACAATTCAAAGTTTTATATAACAACTTCAAAATTGGCCAATATGAAAGTTGTTGGTTAATTCTGGGAACACAACTTTTTAGTTTTGAAGATTTTGACATTCGAAAGGGAAAAGCTTCAAAAACTCAGTCAACGCTCAGCTGCACGGTTTCTGCGGGCCGAGTTTTGTGCCAACTTTGGGACGCGTTCCCGGACAAATTAAGAAGAATTTCATATGTCGACCTTTACAAACATTGTTGCCTGATGTATCAGCTACAACTTTGGTGTTTGAAGATGTTTGAGTTTTGTTCAAAAGATTTGAGTGACGGGCAGTTGAATAGGGCGCTTTGCATGTTTTCTGCGTCTCCGGCGCTCTGGAGCGCCCATGCGCGCGCCGAGCAGGCCCCGCTGCCATGCGGCCGACGAACCCTGCCGATGCATCGAGCCACATAGCAAGCAGCAGCGCCTCACCTTTCACCACGCGCCAGCAAGCTCCACCCGCGCCAAGCCACTCCTCCCTGCCAGCCCATTGCCGCCACGCGGCCACCGCGTCCAGAGCGCCCATGCCGGCGCCAGTGTGCTGTACGCAGCGTCGTGGTCCAGTTGGCAGCCAATCCTTCGAACCGAAGGCTTCCTCTACCCCATCTGCCGCCGATAAAAGCCGCCCCAAGACCTCCTCAGTCCTCCACACCGCCGCTCGAGCGCAGCCCGGCACAATTACCGCCGCCGCGAGCACCCCGCCGTGGGCAGGCCGCTCCACTCTGACCCAGCCCGAACCGAGCTCACCTATGCACTCCCCGTGTTCCCCAGCTGCTCCCCGACCATCGCTGAGGCCTTCCCCGGCGTTTCCCGAGCCCCGCCACCGCCCACCATCGCCGCCGGCCAACACCTCAATGTAGGCAGCCACACACACACCACCCCGGATGCAACCAACCCCTACCATCACCTTGCCCGCGACCTCCTGAAGCTCTCCGGCCACTTATCCGAGCTCCCCTAGTCCTCTACACCGCCGGCGCCGCCCGATCTGCACCGATGCCGGCAGACCTCCTCCGCCCACCACCGGCCACGAGAAGCGTCTCTGAAGATTCGCGGTGAGCTCCTGGCACTCATAGGCTAGTTAAAGTCGCCGGCCATGGCCTTGTCTCGCCGGAATTTGAGCGCCCGAGCCGCTCGCCGGTGAGGGACCCAATTGCAAAACAATTAAAACTTGAAGGGACTCGAACTTGAAATAACAGGGACCTGTCCGTAAAACTTCAGTTAAGTTTTTGTTTCAAAAGCAGCGAACTTCTAAAATCGATTAAAAATCGTATAAAAATTGTAAAAATACAAACTAAATGTTGTTTGACTCATCGAAGCTAGATCTACAACTTTTACAAATAACTTGATCTACACATGAGCTTTGGAGCTAAATTTTTGATATGTTGTTCCTTATGATATGCCTAGATCACTGTACAAAAAGAACCTAAAAATATGACATGTAACTACTGTTTTCCATTTACTTTAGTTCTAGCCTTGCTGTAGAAAACGATTTTTAGTAAATTAATTGCTCAGTAAAATGTGCTCAACTTTTTATGATAGGTCATTAATGAAGTTTTTTGAATTTTGGGATGTGAATTTTTTAACATAATTAATACAACAATTTTCTAAATTTTCTTAAATGTGCCAATCTTTCTTTAATTTACAAGGAATTTATAATAAAAATATATATATGTGAAATATAAATAAATTGCTTTCTATGTTGCATTCATACTGCCGCATTGAGTTTTGGTTGTGTGTGGTTTGAATTCAAATTTAAATCTAATTTAAATTCGAGTTTGAATCGTCTTTGTTTGAGCCCTAGAAATGTTCTTTCGACCTCAGTTTATTTCTGCCCCTACAATTCTTCCTCGGTATGCTTCCTCCCCCTCTTTTCTTTACCCTCAGCCGGCCCAGCCCGCCAACCTCCTCAGATGTCTTTCCCTCCCCCACGTCGATCACGCTGGCCCAACGCTCGGCCCAGCCCACGTCAACCGCGCCTGCACCCCGGCTCGAGCCAGCCCAGCTTCCGCGTCCGCTCTTGGACCGCCCAGCTCGCCCCGCTGCTTTCGCCCGCCCCCGGCCCATCCATCTCCGCGGCCCAGCCACCAGCCGCCCGGCCCAGCCTCCTCCCGCATCCACAGCAGCCTTGTGCGCAGGGCGCCGCCACGCCCTTCCCTCGGCGTGCATGCCACGGCCGACTCGGTGTTTGTGCCGCCTCGGCGTTCGACCTCTGCCCGCACCTCCTCCGGCCTACTTAAAGCTGCCGACCGCCGCTGCTCAGCACCACCTCACCACCGCCACCCTCTCCTCTCTGCACATCGGCGCCGCCGCTGCCATGGCACTTGGAGCAAGTTAATTTAAAGTTACTAGTCAAATACCTACTTTTGAATTTAAATTCAAAGGTTATATAAATGCTTTTCAAAAGAGTTTAACTTTTCTACCTAAATTCGAGCTCAAACCAAAAATCGTTCAATATGAAAGTTGTAGGGAATAAAATTTTGAGCAACTTTTATTTTTACAGTTTTTGAAGTTTCAATATGAAAACACTGGTCAAACAAGGTCACATCCTATTTTAACCCTTAAGCTCTAGGGAGCTTTTATACCCCTATAGCTTGGCATCGAGACAATTCAAAGTTTTATATAACAACTTCAAAATTGGCCAATATGAAAGTTGTTGGTTAATTCTGGGAACACAACTTTTTAGTTTTGAAGATTTTGACATTCGAAAGGGAAAAGCTTCAAAAACTCAGTCAACGCTCAGCTGCACGGTTTCTGCGGGCCGAGTTTTGTGCCAACTTTGGGACGCGTTCCCGGACAAATTAAGAAGAATTTCATATGTCGACCTTTACAAACATTGTTGCCTGATGTATCAGCTACAACTTTGGTGTTTGAAGATGTTTGAGTTTTGTTCAAAAGATTTGAGTGACGGGCAGTTGAATAGGGCGCTTTGCATGTTTTCTGCGTCTCCGGCGCTCTGGAGCGCCCATGCGCGCGCCGAGCAGGCCCCGCTGCCATGCGGCCGACGAACCCTGCCGATGCATCGAGCCACATAGCAAGCAGCAGCGCCTCACCTTTCACCACGCGCCAGCAAGCTCCACCCGCGCCAAGCCACTCCTCCCTGCCAGCCCATTGCCGCCACGCGGCCACCGCGTCCAGAGCGCCCATGCCGGCGCCAGTGTGCTGTACGCAGCGTCGTGGTCCAGTTGGCAGCCAATCCTTCGAACCGAAGGCTTCCTCTACCCCATCTGCCGCCGATAAAAGCCGCCCCAAGACCTCCTCAGTCCTCCACACCGCCGCTCGAGCGCAGCCCGGCACAATTACCGCCGCCGCGAGCACCCCGCCGTGGGCAGGCCGCTCCACTCTGACCCAGCCCGAACCGAGCTCACCTATGCACTCCCCGTGTTCCCCAGCTGCTCCCCGACCATCGCTGAGGCCTTCCCCGGCGTTTCCCGAGCCCCGCCACCGCCCACCATCGCCGCCGGCCAACACCTCAATGTAGGCAGCCACACACACACCACCCCGGATGCAACCAACCCCTACCATCACCTTGCCCGCGACCTCCTGAAGCTCTCCGGCCACTTATCCGAGCTCCCCTAGTCCTCTACACCGCCGGCGCCGCCCGATCTGCACCGATGCCGGCAGACCTCCTCCGCCCACCACCGGCCACGAGAAGCGTCTCTGAAGATTCGCGGTGAGCTCCTGGCACTCATAGGCTAGTTAAAGTCGCCGGCCATGGCCTTGTCTCGCCGGAATTTGAGCGCCCGAGCCGCTCGCCGGTGAGGGACCCAATTGCAAAACAATTAAAACTTGAAGGGACTCGAACTTGAAATAACAGGGACCTGTCCGTAAAACTTCAGTTAAGTTTTTGTTTCAAAAGCAGCGAACTTCTAAAATCGATTAAAAATCGTATAAAAATTGTAAAAATACAAACTAAATGTTGTTTGACTCATCGAAGCTAGATCTACAACTTTTACAAATAACTTGATCTACACATGAGCTTTGGAGCTAAATTTTTGATATGTTGTTCCTTATGATATGCCTAGATCACTGTACAAAAAGAACCTAAAAATATGACATGTAACTACTGTTTTCCATTTACTTTAGTTCTAGCCTTGCTGTAGAAAACGATTTTTAGTAAATTAATTGCTCAGTAAAATGTGCTCAACTTTTTATGATAGGTCATTAATGAAGTTTTTTGAATTTTGGGATGTGAATTTTTTAACATAATTAATACAACAATTTTCTAAATTTTCTTAAATGTGCCAATCTTTCTTTAATTTACAAGGAATTTATAATAAAAATATATATATGTGAAATATAAATAAATTGCTTTCTATGTTGCATTCATACTGCCGCATTGAGTTTTGGTTGTGTGTGGTTTGAATTCAAATTTAAATCTAATTTAAATTCGAGTTTGAATCGTCTTTGTTTGAGCCCTAGAAATGTTCTTTCGACCTCAGTTTATTTCTGCCCCTACAATTCTTCCTCGGTATGCTTCCTCCCCCTCTTTTCTTTACCCTCAGCCGGCCCAGCCCGCCAACCTCCTCAGATGTCTTTCCCTCCCCCACGTCGATCACGCTGGCCCAACGCTCGGCCCAGCCCACGTCAACCGCGCCTGCACCCCGGCTCGAGCCAGCCCAGCTTCCGCGTCCGCTCTTGGACCGCCCAGCTCGCCCCGCTGCTTTCGCCCGCCCCCGGCCCATCCATCTCCGCGGCCCAGCCACCAGCCGCCCGGCCCAGCCTCCTCCCGCATCCACAGCAGCCTTGTGCGCAGGGCGCCGCCACGCCCTTCCCTCGGCGTGCATGCCACGGCCGACTCGGTGTTTGTGCCGCCTCGGCGTTCGACCTCTGCCCGCACCTCCTCCGGCCTACTTAAAGCTGCCGACCGCCGCTGCTCAGCACCACCTCACCACCGCCACCCTCTCCTCTCTGCACATCGGCGCCGCCGCTGCCATGGCACTTGGAGCAAGTTAATTTAAAGTTACTAGTCAAATACCTACTTTTGAATTTAAATTCAAAGGTTATATAAATGCTTTTCAAAAGAGTTTAACTTTTCTACCTAAATTCGAGCTCAAACCAAAAATCGTTCAATATGAAAGTTGTAGGGAATAAAATTTTGAGCAACTTTTATTTTTACAGTTTTTGAAGTTTCAATATGAAAACACTGGTCAAACAAGGTCACATCCTATTTTAACCCTTAAGCTCTAGGGAGCTTTTATACCCCTATAGCTTGGCATCGAGACAATTCAAAGTTTTATATAACAACTTCAAAATTGGCCAATATGAAAGTTGTTGGTTAATTCTGGGAACACAACTTTTTAGTTTTGAAGATTTTGACATTCGAAAGGGAAAAGCTTCAAAAACTCAGTCAACGCTCAGCTGCACGGTTTCTGCGGGCCGAGTTTTGTGCCAACTTTGGGACGCGTTCCCGGACAAATTAAGAAGAATTTCATATGTCGACCTTTACAAACATTGTTGCCTGATGTATCAGCTACAACTTTGGTGTTTGAAGATGTTTGAGTTTTGTTCAAAAGATTTGAGTGACGGGCAGTTGAATAGGGCGCTTTGCATGTTTTCTGCGTCTCCGGCGCTCTGGAGCGCCCATGCGCGCGCCGAGCAGGCCCCGCTGCCATGCGGCCGACGAACCCTGCCGATGCATCGAGCCACATAGCAAGCAGCAGCGCCTCACCTTTCACCACGCGCCAGCAAGCTCCACCCGCGCCAAGCCACTCCTCCCTGCCAGCCCATTGCCGCCACGCGGCCACCGCGTCCAGAGCGCCCATGCCGGCGCCAGTGTGCTGTACGCAGCGTCGTGGTCCAGTTGGCAGCCAATCCTTCGAACCGAAGGCTTCCTCTACCCCATCTGCCGCCGATAAAAGCCGCCCCAAGACCTCCTCAGTCCTCCACACCGCCGCTCGAGCGCAGCCCGGCACAATTACCGCCGCCGCGAGCACCCCGCCGTGGGCAGGCCGCTCCACTCTGACCCAGCCCGAACCGAGCTCACCTATGCACTCCCCGTGTTCCCCAGCTGCTCCCCGACCATCGCTGAGGCCTTCCCCGGCGTTTCCCGAGCCCCGCCACCGCCCACCATCGCCGCCGGCCAACACCTCAATGTAGGCAGCCACACACACACCACCCCGGATGCAACCAACCCCTACCATCACCTTGCCCGCGACCTCCTGAAGCTCTCCGGCCACTTATCCGAGCTCCCCTAGTCCTCTACACCGCCGGCGCCGCCCGATCTGCACCGATGCCGGCAGACCTCCTCCGCCCACCACCGGCCACGAGAAGCGTCTCTGAAGATTCGCGGTGAGCTCCTGGCACTCATAGGCTAGTTAAAGTCGCCGGCCATGGCCTTGTCTCGCCGGAATTTGAGCGCCCGAGCCGCTCGCCGGTGAGGGACCCAATTGCAAAACAATTAAAACTTGAAGGGACTCGAACTTGAAATAACAGGGACCTGTCCGTAAAACTTCAGTTAAGTTTTTGTTTCAAAAGCAGCGAACTTCTAAAATCGATTAAAAATCGTATAAAAATTGTAAAAATACAAACTAAATGTTGTTTGACTCATCGAAGCTAGATCTACAACTTTTACAAATAACTTGATCTACACATGAGCTTTGGAGCTAAATTTTTGATATGTTGTTCCTTATGATATGCCTAGATCACTGTACAAAAAGAACCTAAAAATATGACATGTAACTACTGTTTTCCATTTACTTTAGTTCTAGCCTTGCTGTAGAAAACGATTTTTAGTAAATTAATTGCTCAGTAAAATGTGCTCAACTTTTTATGATAGGTCATTAATGAAGTTTTTTGAATTTTGGGATGTGAATTTTTTAACATAATTAATACAACAATTTTCTAAATTTTCTTAAATGTGCCAATCTTTCTTTAATTTACAAGGAATTTATAATTTTTTGAATTTTGGGATGTGAATTTTTTAACATAATTAATACAACAATTTTCTAAATTTTCTTAAATGTGCCAATCTTTCTTTAATTTACAAGGAATTTATAATAAAAATATATATATGTGAAATATAAATAAATTGCTTTCTATGTTGCATTCATACTGCCGCATTGAGTTTTGGTTGTGTGTGGTTTGAATTCAAATTTAAATCTAATTTAAATTCGAGTTTGAATCGTCTTTGTTTGAGCCCTAGAAATGTTCTTTCGACCTCAGTTTATTTCTGCCCCTACAATTCTTCCTCGGTATGCTTCCTCCCCCTCTTTTCTTTACCCTCAGCCGGCCCAGCCCGCCAACCTCCTCAGATGTCTTTCCCTCCCCCACGTCGATCACGCTGGCCCAACGCTCGGCCCAGCCCACGTCAACCGCGCCTGCACCCCGGCTCGAGCCAGCCCAGCTTCCGCGTCCGCTCTTGGACCGCCCAGCTCGCCCCGCTGCTTTCGCCCGCCCCCGGCCCATCCATCTCCGCGGCCCAGCCACCAGCCGCCCGGCCCAGCCTCCTCCCGCATCCACAGCAGCCTTGTGCGCAGGGCGCCGCCACGCCCTTCCCTCGGCGTGCATGCCACGGCCGACTCGGTGTTTGTGCCGCCTCGGCGTTCGACCTCTGCCCGCACCTCCTCCGGCCTACTTAAAGCTGCCGACCGCCGCTGCTCAGCACCACCTCACCACCGCCACCCTCTCCTCTCTGCACATCGGCGCCGCCGCTGCCATGGCACTTGGAGCAAGTTAATTTAAAGTTACTAGTCAAATACCTACTTTTGAATTTAAATTCAAAGGTTATATAAATGCTTTTCAAAAGAGTTTAACTTTTCTACCTAAATTCGAGCTCAAACCAAAAATCGTTCAATATGAAAGTTGTAGGGAATAAAATTTTGAGCAACTTTTATTTTTACAGTTTTTGAAGTTTCAATATGAAAACACTGGTCAAACAAGGTCACATCCTATTTTAACCCTTAAGCTCTAGGGAGCTTTTATACCCCTATAGCTTGGCATCGAGACAATTCAAAGTTTTATATAACAACTTCAAAATTGGCCAATATGAAAGTTGTTGGTTAATTCTGGGAACACAACTTTTTAGTTTTGAAGATTTTGACATTCGAAAGGGAAAAGCTTCAAAAACTCAGTCAACGCTCAGCTGCACGGTTTCTGCGGGCCGAGTTTTGTGCCAACTTTGGGACGCGTTCCCGGACAAATTAAGAAGAATTTCATATGTCGACCTTTACAAACATTGTTGCCTGATGTATCAGCTACAACTTTGGTGTTTGAAGATGTTTGAGTTTTGTTCAAAAGATTTGAGTGACGGGCAGTTGAATAGGGCGCTTTGCATGTTTTCTGCGTCTCCGGCGCTCTGGAGCGCCCATGCGCGCGCCGAGCAGGCCCCGCTGCCATGCGGCCGACGAACCCTGCCGATGCATCGAGCCACATAGCAAGCAGCAGCGCCTCACCTTTCACCACGCGCCAGCAAGCTCCACCCGCGCCAAGCCACTCCTCCCTGCCAGCCCATTGCCGCCACGCGGCCACCGCGTCCAGAGCGCCCATGCCGGCGCCAGTGTGCTGTACGCAGCGTCGTGGTCCAGTTGGCAGCCAATCCTTCGAACCGAAGGCTTCCTCTACCCCATCTGCCGCCGATAAAAGCCGCCCCAAGACCTCCTCAGTCCTCCACACCGCCGCTCGAGCGCAGCCCGGCACAATTACCGCCGCCGCGAGCACCCCGCCGTGGGCAGGCCGCTCCACTCTGACCCAGCCCGAACCGAGCTCACCTATGCACTCCCCGTGTTCCCCAGCTGCTCCCCGACCATCGCTGAGGCCTTCCCCGGCGTTTCCCGAGCCCCGCCACCGCCCACCATCGCCGCCGGCCAACACCTCAATGTAGGCAGCCACACACACACCACCCCGGATGCAACCAACCCCTACCATCACCTTGCCCGCGACCTCCTGAAGCTCTCCGGCCACTTATCCGAGCTCCCCTAGTCCTCTACACCGCCGGCGCCGCCCGATCTGCACCGATGCCGGCAGACCTCCTCCGCCCACCACCGGCCACGAGAAGCGTCTCTGAAGATTCGCGGTGAGCTCCTGGCACTCATAGGCTAGTTAAAGTCGCCGGCCATGGCCTTGTCTCGCCGGAATTTGAGCGCCCGAGCCGCTCGCCGGTGAGGGACCCAATTGCAAAACAATTAAAACTTGAAGGGACTCGAACTTGAAATAACAGGGACCTGTCCGTAAAACTTCAGTTAAGTTTTTGTTTCAAAAGCAGCGAACTTCTAAAATCGATTAAAAATCGTATAAAAATTGTAAAAATACAAACTAAATGTTGTTTGACTCATCGAAGCTAGATCTACAACTTTTACAAATAACTTGATCTACACATGAGCTTTGGAGCTAAATTTTTGATATGTTGTTCCTTATGATATGCCTAGATCACTGTACAAAAAGAACCTAAAAATATGACATGTAACTACTGTTTTCCATTTACTTTAGTTCTAGCCTTGCTGTAGAAAACGATTTTTAGTAAATTAATTGCTCAGTAAAATGTGCTCAACTTTTTATGATAGGTCATTAATGAAGTTAGAAACGCTCTGTAAATAGTAGAGCTAAGAATAGTAGGTTTCACTAGCTGAAGTGGAATAAATGTTTAAAATGAGTAATGGGATCACTTGTTTAATCAAATAATCTTATAACTCTATGCACGCCACACCCACCACATGTTTAGGTTTCTGTTTTCTTTATGTGGTGCTGTTATGTAACTATTTTACATATGTGCACAATCACCATCAAACAAGAAATGAAAGAAATTAGCCATCAACACCCCACATGCTTTTATAAAGATACGATAAATTTACATTGTTATCTAGGTGAATATGGCCACAAATACACCCCATGCCTTGTTATGTCAATAACAAATTTGCATGCAAATGTTTAAATAAAAATCCTATGCATGTGCATTCGTTTAGACACCAACATCGCTGACGGGAACTACACCCTTGTGCCAGAGAACAAGGAGCTAGAAGGAGCCTTGAACGTGATTGAGGCTAACCAGGACCCGAACCAAAGTTTGGAAGGGCCCAAGGCCAGTATTGAGCAAGAAGGCAAGCCCCAGAGCATAACTCGGTTTTCTCTAAAAATTTTATGCAATACTTTTATGTACTTATGTTTGTGCATTTAAGTATAGGAGTTGTTTTGGAACCTTAGATGCATTTTCTATAGGATCCCAGATTGCTTAGTAAAGGGTCGTAGTAGTTGCTATGCTTAACTAGGACCCGGTAGAAGTTGAGTGATTTCCTGTCACTTGCGAGTTATAGGAGTTTCTTGCTTTACTTATGATGGAATCATAAGGATGAAGGGCGGGGACGGGAAAGTTATTTTTGGAGGTTTATTGGTGCCCCGCCTGTCTAGTAAGAATTTTGCTAAGGTCGAAAGGTGTCAGTGTTCGTGGTCAAGTTTTTGAACATACTAAGCACATGTCGAGAGATTTAATGGTAATCGGTAAGCCTATGTACCTGATTGAACCGGGGCGTGGCTTTACCCTGCTACCCCTGGAATTGGATTCCCTTGGTGCATCATGTGGGTACAAGTGCGGCCACGGCACGACATCGATCCGGGGACCGTTAGGGCATTGTATCCAAGGGATGCGGGCTCTGTACACAAACCGGGGATTGATGGGAACGCTTGAGGTGTGAAGATCCGTCGAGGTCTTGCACTTTGTGTGTCTAGGTCCACCTTGCAAGGTTAACAAATGGATTCGAATCGTCTGTCTCTCGCAGCTACTGAGACTGCTTGATCACTATGCTGCATTGAGTAAAAAGTTGAACATGAGCTTGATATTTGGATATATGTTGTTGCTTAAATTGCTTGTACAACATGCTTGCTTAGTTTAAGTGCTCAGTTAGAATGGTTATATTCACTGGAATCTTGAAAATAAAACTTGAAAGTATGGACTCACTTTTTAATCGCTTTTGGCAAAACAAACCCCTCAGCCAAAGAGCCTTGCATGTCTAAAAGTCTTTTCACTGTCGGGTAAGCCTTGCTGAGTATTAGTATACTCAGCCTTGCTTGTGGCTAAATTTTCAGGTGCTTTAGAAGAAATGGTTGCTAGTCTGACTTGGCCGTCCCAGCTCCCTCTAGGCTGGACTGTTGAGTGGGACCCGTCCTTGGTCGGCGAGGATCGTGGTGACTGATATCATGGTAGGCTTCCTCGTTATGTCACTTGTATCATCGTGTAGACTTCGTTTGTTTTCCGCTGCTTTATGTTGAACTCTAAACAAATTTACTTTTGAACCCGGTTTGTAATAAAGGCATGTGAACCATCTAGATGTAATAATTTGGATTGAAACCCGACAGACAGCTATCTTCATCCAATTTAAGTGTCGGATCGCGTTTAAGGCGATATAAGTGCACTTTTATTGGGTTAGGATGAGCGGTTCTGCCTCACTACTGTTATCCACTATGACTTCTCTTGGTACGCCGAAACGACATACTATGTTTTGCAAGAAGAATCTTTTGATGGATTCTGCAGTGATGCTCACCAGAGGTTTTACTTCGATCCATTTAGTAAAGTACTCTACTGCTACCACGACAAACTTGTAATTACCTTGTGCGGTTGGTAATGGACCCGCGATGTCCACTCCCCATCTTTGAAGAGGCCAAGTTGGAGGGATTAACTGCGAAGGTGCACCCAGAGCTTTTTGTTGCTTTGCAAACCTCTGACAAGCTTCGCAAGTTTTTACTACTTGTTGGGCATCTCGCAATGCCGTGGGCCAATAGAAACCCTGCCTAATTGCTTTTCCTACTAAGGATCTTGGGCCAATGTGTGAACCACAACAACCATTGTGAATCTCCTTCAATAATTCCATACCTTCTTGAAAAGCAACGCATTTGAGGAAAGGAGCTGTCACTCCTAATTTGTATAACTCGTCTCCGATGATCTGATAATTTCGCCACCTTTGTTCCATTCTTTTTATTTCTAGAGTTGTCTCTGGTTCGCATGTTGAAGGCTCTAGGCCCCTAATTAAGTTTTGGTAATTAATGACAACACTTGTGGACTAACAATTTCATTTGAGAATATGAGAATAGGTTAGTCCCAAGAGTTGGAACGAGCTTCAAACGTTGATGTGTGGATGGCATGTGTGCTATGGACCATGGGAAGCTCAAGGCAAAGGTATATGATAGGTTGGTTTTTTAATTTGATCGGTTATAAGGTGATTAGAGGATGAAAAATGACCGGGTTGATAGGCTAGATAGCTGTAATATCAAGAGGGATCAACTTCGTTGGTTCGGTGAAATATTAGTGCCACAATGATCATTGAATTGCACGTAGTGCATATAGATTTTGTGGTGACTAACTTAGGAATGGGCAAATTGCCAATCTGCTGAAAAACCAACCAAGTCGTGGCTGGCGGACCGTCCGCGGGGCTCTGGCAGACCGTCCGAGAAATTTGAGTTAAAAAGAAATAGTAATTCCTGTGGAAAATCCGTTCGGACTGGTCTGAACGGACCGCGGACGGTCCGTGGCTTGTGCTGAGTTGTGGGCCCACTTGCGCTGACTTGTTGTGCCGTGCATCGTCAGTCGGACTGTCCGGGCCATGTGGTCGGACGGTCCGAATTAAATCTAATAGAAGCGTTTCCCCGGGTTCTCATGGGGAAGACTGGCCGGCCTTGCTCTAGCGGACTGTCCGTGGTGGTGGCGGACAGTCCGCGGGTGTCTGGCGGACCATCCGCCAGGCTCCAACGGTCACTTCTGACACATGACTGACAGCACGTTATAGCCGTTGTGATTTGAACGCGGACGGTCCGAGAATGTCGGGCGGACAGTCCGTGGTGCAAGTTTTTTAACAGAGTTTGCACATAACGGCTAGTTTTGAGGAGAGGGCTATATATACTCATACCCCGCAGACATGAGGGGTCTCTTGGTATTTTGGAAAGCTTGATACTCATTATAGAGCCCTTGTTCTCCTCTCTCTCTCACTCACTTGCTTTGAGATTGCATTTCTTTGTGAGATTGAGAGCTTCTAGTGCATTGCATCAAATTTTTGATCATTGTGGCACTAGGATTTCATTGAGCTCGTGGTTGATTTTTTACTCTTGGAGGTTGCTTCCTCCTAGACGGCTTGGAGCTCGTGATTCCACCGAGCACTTCAAGAAGATTGTGAAGTTGCCGTGGAAGATTGGTGTGAGAGGTCTTTGTGCTCACCTCGCTGGAGTGGTGAAGAGCAACACTAGTGGAATCGAGATTTGGAGCGGTTCATTGGTTCTAACCGGCTTAAAGATCAAGAGGAGTCTTGATAGAGAAGCGGTTGGACATTGAATCCATCTCAACGTGGACTAGGGGTGACCGGCAAGTCATCAATACCACGGGATAAATTTGTGTCTCTTACTTTTGGTTCGATCCTTGTCTTTATCTTGAACAATTTACTTTGTGCAAGTTATCTACCTAGAACTTGAATTGTTGCTTGTCATACTAGGTTGCAAACCCCTCAACATAGGATTAGAATAGCTAGAGATTTAATTCACCTTGTGGTTCTAATTAAATTTCTCTAGTGTTGTGATTGAAGTTTGAAACCACCTATTCACCCCCCCTCTAGTCGGTAATCCTAGATCCTACAAGTGGTATCAGAGCTAAGTACTCCCTAGTCAAGGACTTAATCATCCCGGAGTAGGATTAATATGGCTAGAGAGAACAAAATGAAGCAAAGGAAGACTCCTTACTTTGAGGGAGAAAATTATGATTATTGGAAAACTAGGATGACAACTTACTTGAGGACATTGTCACACCCGGATTTACACAGAAACCCAAATGCTGCTATATGTGTGCCCATGAAGTCCACAAAACATATACAGCTTACAAATATTGTAAAACAGAGAACATATGCTCGAATAAAATAGTTTTACATCAGAGTTTTCCTAAAACACAACGGAAGTCTAACTCTCTTGACAGGTAGAGCCTCAAGTCCACAGGGACGCCGACTGGTTGACCACAGCTCAGAAGTATGGAAGACGATCCTCAGGAAACTCAGTAGCAGTAGACTCATTCACTTCATCTATTACCCATCCAGGATTTTGTTGAATAATAGCAAGCGTAAGTAAATGTCTTACTTAGCAAGTATAGCACGGGTTATGGAGGCTCAAAAAGGCTAGACACGGCTTAACTACATTAGCACTTTTAGTTGGTTTGTTTTAACATTATCCAAATTACTAAAGTGTATGAATCCCAGTCCCAACCCAATTATTAAAGTGTAAGTGACATTAAGCATAAATAAATATCATCTTCTAATAAAAAAGGATCCAAGCCGCTCGTGACCCTGAGCAAGGCTATCATCATAGATTTACACTCTGCAGAGGTTTCGCCCTTTACCCACCAGTCGCGTAAAAGTTCAAAAGGAACTTTGCACCCAACTACGCGGAGGTGGATCAGACCTCACAAACCACACTTCCGAGGTGTGATCGCATAGGGACGCTACGAGGCTATCACAAGACACCCTAACAAGACAGTAGCCGCTGTGGTACTGCAAGGCGGTGAGACCCTAGGCACCGATATTGACTGACTCCCAGGGCGCAGTGATAGGAGGGTCAATGGCGTCCAAAGCGCAGGCTACGCAAGCCAACCAAAGCGCAACGCGCGGAGTTCCAACGCGAGGACTCCCAACACAGGACTGTGCCTAACGAGACATAGCCAACGGAGTGCATCCGTCCTCGGTGGAATCAGGAAACACCTCGTACCTTGCCTCCCACAACGCCGTTGGCCCCTTGGTAACCACTGTCAAGCTACAACCTTACAAGCTACTTGACCAAGACCAGAGTCATTATAGTTCTGGCGGTGACAACAGGCTCCTGGGTTGCCGCTTTAAGAACCGGTCCTTAGGGGGAGACACTAGAACAAAGCACACAACACATGTTCTAGCTCCCTGATCCATGTTGCTAAAAAGCAAGTTTTAACATTAAAGTTGAAGTGGACCATTAATTCAAAATTAACAATTAAGTAAATGTGGCAGTAGCTGCGCTTAGCAAAGTTCTACCCATATGCATAATCCCAAGGTAAACAAGGATAGGATAAACAAAAGCTAGGTACAACCTTAAAGGTACATCAATTTCGACACATGCATGTATGAAATAAATGATTAAAGGGTGTGTAGGTAGCAAGGATTGTCCGTGCTATAACTTGCTTCAGATCCCATTAATAGATGCTCAAAGTCTTCAGTTCTTCATCTTGAATCTCTCGAGCGACCTTCCTCTACTCGCAACAATCATCGAGCGCAAACATGTAGCTAAACAAGCAAGCAAACAATATATGACTTAAGAACAATACACCAATCAAAGAGAAAGATTTAAAAGAACGCGCTAAAGGATGGGGCTTGGTTCGATGGTCTTGTGAGCGCAAGAATCGCTGGAAACGGATCTACAGTTGAAAAGATAAAACTAGCGGAAGATTTGTATTTAATGAAAGACTATGAGCTTTATTTATTTTAATTTAAGTAAAACCATGTATAAATAATGAATACAATTTTCATTTTAACCTTTAGAAAAGACGAAGTAAACTTAGTCATATTTTATTTATAAATATTCAAGTATAATTTATTTAAATTAAAACATTAACTTGAAATGAAGCATGTGAGAGCATCTAATCGATTAACTTGAAGAACCGTGTTGAACTAGTCAATATTATGATAGAAACACATTTATGTTGATATTAATCGATATTAATGATTATTTATGAAAACTCGAATTGTGTAACTCTATTTGCTTTTAAATTGGAAAAGACATTTAAATAGCATTTAATCAACTTAATATTAAATAAAAATTCAGAAACATGTCACATCTTAAATAGCAGTACTAGATCATAGTTTAGATTGATATGAAGCTAACGCAAAAAGAACGGGTTGAAACAGAGCTAAAACGCATAATCTATGGGTTAAACAAGATTGTAAGGACCTGAACGAAATTATCTATAGCTTATAGGGGTTAGCAAAGGAAAACAGCAAGACACTGTAAACAGTGCTCGCAAAAAGGGCATAGCTTGGGGTTATTTCTGTAAAAGAGGCTCGGGTTGGATTTATGCGCAAGCATTAAATAGATCTAGGGGGTTTTCTGAAAATGCGCGTAGACACAAGGTATGCTCCAAAGATTACAGCGTTCTCCAGGGACCTAATCGCGAAACTGTCATCTTCTACCTCTGTCTAGACAGGAAGGGGAGCTCGGTGCTGAGCTCGCCGCGCTCGCCAGCGCTCTGGCGGTCGGGGATCCAAGCCGAGGTGCGCAACGGGGAGAGGAGGGAGAGGGGGTAGCAGGGATGTGCTCACCGGCATGGGAAATCGACGGGGGTCGCTGGAATTTGGCCCACGGCGGAGGATGTGGCCGGCGGCGACATCTCCATGCGAGGCGGCTCCTGCCGCGGCGGATTGGCGACGAGAGGAGGTGGTGAAGCGGTGGCTCGGCGTTGCGAACCTCTTGGCGGTCGCAGCTCCTCCTTAGGGAGCTCGACGGCAGCGAAGCGGCGGCAATGGAGGCCGGCTGCACCTTGACTCACGGCGGCGGCGCTTGAGCTCAAGGGACGGCGCTAGGGGAGGCGGTGGCTGGTGTTTGTGGTGGTTGAGAGGCGGAGGAGGTTGGCAACTTAAGTAGGGCTGAGTAGATGTGGGCGGAGCTCGAACGGCGAGGCGACACAAACGCCAAGGTGGTGGCGGCTTCGGCGCTGTGCCTGGCGCAGGGTGCTGGGAGCGGGCCGGTGCTGCGTCGCGGGCCGCGCGCTTGGGCCGCGTGAGAGAGGGTCGGCCGCGGAGCAGCTGGGCCGGGCAGAGAGATGGCACGGCTGGCGAGCTGCGGAGGGGTGGGCCGAGGTGGAGTTGGGGGCCCAAGCGAGGCGGGGGAAATAGCAGGGCGAGCTGGGCTACAGATTGCTGGGCCGACGGGGGAAGGAGGAAGAGGGCTGGGCCTGCTCGGGAGAAAGAGAGGAAGGACGGAAAACGAGCCAGGGGAAAAGATCAGGGGGCAAAAGGGAACTTGGGCCAAAACAACTTTTCTAGACTCAAACAAAAGAGATTCAAACGCGAATTTAAATTAGATTTAAATTCTTATTTGAAGCACACACAATCAAAACTCAATGCAGCCAGCATGAATGCAACACATAACTTTTATAACCTATATTGTTTTAATTTAATTTAAAAAACGAATTTTTCTATACTAAATTCCCTATAAATTATATAAATCTTGGAAAATTTTAGAAAATTGAGAAAAATATTGTATTAATTACGTTAACAAATCACATCCCAAAATCCAAAAATTTTGGGGTGTGACAGACATCGGGGAGAAAAATTTGGAACATTGTTAAGAATGGATTTGTCATTCTAGATAAAGACAACAAAACTCCAACGGATTTGGAAAATGAAGATCTCAATGAAGAAGCTTTGTTCATCTTGTATGAGGGTCTTTCAATTGAACAATACAACGTGTCAAGGGTATCATCGTTGCACGTGATGTTTGGAACAAACTTGCCGAAATCTATGAGGGAACTTCTTAGGTGAAGGAAGCCAAGCTTTATGTGTTCAAGGGCAAGTTCAATGAGTTCACCATGAAGAAAGATGAAGACATTTCAACCATGTTCAACTGGTTGAATGATATTGTGAATGAGCTCAAATGTCTTGATCATTACATACTCGATCAAGACTTCTCTCAAAAGTTTCTTAGGTGTCTCCCGGAAAAGTATGAGACTATTGTTGCAATGCTTGTGAGAGAAGATTTGAAGAAACTCACTCCTACGGAAGTGCTTGGTGAAGTGCTCACACATGACATATTCAAGCAATCTCAAAAGGAAGCTCATGGTCAATCAACTAGTGAAGAAAAGAAAAATATTGCACTCAAGGCCAAAGCAATTCTAGAAGAACAAGATCATGAAGGCGAGGAAGATGATTCGGATGAGGAGATGGCTCTCATCGTTAGAGGGCTTAAGAAAATTCTTGAGAAGAAGAAATTCGGGAAGAAAACTCAATTCTCAAAGAAAAATCCTTTTGAAGACAAAGATTGCTTCTCTTTTGGTGAAAAGGGACATATATCAATCAATTGTCCAAACAAGAAAGAAGACAAGTTTGGCAAGAACAAGAACAAGAAGAATAATCACAAGAGGAAGAAGTATTACAAGAAGGAGAAAAATGGGCAAGCTTACTTTGTTGAGTGGGATTCCGATACAAGTGATGATGATGAAGATGATGACAACAAGCCATCAAAGAGTCTTGCCGTGATTGCCATCAAAGAAGCTCCATCACTCTTCTCCAAGCCCCATTGCCTCATGGCAAAAAGTACTTCGAAGGTAACAATGGATGGAGATGATAGTGATATTGATTGTGATGATGATAATGGTGATAGTGTTATGTCATATGGATATCTTGCTAACTTAGTTATAAAATCCAATGACAAATTGCGCAATGAAAAGGAAAAGTTGAAGGAGTTAGAATTGAAAAACATTTCAATTCAAAAATCCTATGAGGAGCTAAAGATCTCCCATGCCAACCTAAAGGATTCCCATAATACTCTCAACACCTCATTGGGAATTCTAAAGGGAAAGCATGAGGTGCTTAAGGAAGCTCACAACTCACTCCTTGCGCAAGAGGCCAAAGGAAAACTTGTTATTGACAATGATAATTGCAAAACTTGTATGTCTTGTTCAACTAACACCTCTTGTAGCACAAGCACGAGCTCTTGGACTAGTGGGAAAGATTCAAGTGATGCATCTCATTTATTATTGGAAAAATGAATCTTTGAAGAAAGAAGTGAAGTGTTTGTCCAAGGATCTTTCCAAATGGTTTGGAAGTCAAGTCAAGTTTAATCATTGCTGGACAAGTCAAAAATTCACATTGAACAAGAATGACATTGGTTATTTGCCCAAGCAAGGGAAGTCGGCTTTCATTCCCAAAAAGACCACTTATGTGCCATCAAGTGTGACATTGCAAGAAGAAGCTAAATTCAAGAAATGTCACATTTGCAAGACAAAGGTAGATGTGATCACAAGTGCAAGAGCAACAAGACTGTATCCTTTGATCCGTCTTACATTCTTAAGAAAGATTCTAAGCGTGTTGTTTGTGCTAAATTTGTTGGCCGATCCATAGGGAGCTCCAAAGTGAAATCTATTTGGGTGCCCAAGGTTTTGATAACTAACATTGAAGGACCCCAGAAAAATTGGGTACCTAAGAGGAAATGATTTCTTGGTGTATGTAAATTACAAAGCCGGAGGAAAACATTGGGTGATTTATAGTGGTTGCACAAATCACATGACCGATGAAAAGAAGTTATTTTCATATCTTGATGAAGATATCTCCGACTTTGATAATATCACCTTTGGAGATGATAGCAAGGGAGGTGTTAAAGGCATTGGTGAAATTTCTATCTCTCAAGATCATAAGCTATCAAATGTCTTGCTAGTTGATTCTCTAAATTTCAATCTTTTATCTATTGCTCAAATTTGTGATAATGGATATAAATGCTCTTTCGCTAGCAATGATTTTGTAGTAACTTCTCATCATGAAAATTAAATCATATTCAAGGGTTTTCGTCATGATAGTTTATATCTTGTGGACTTTTCATCTAGAGAGGCAAATCTTTCAACTTGTTTGTTCTTTAGAGCCTCTATGGGTTGGTTATGGCATAGAAGACTAGGTCATGTTGGAATAAGGCAACTCAACAAATTAATTAAGCATGATCTAGTTCTTGGCTTGAAGGATGTGAAATTTGAGAAAGATAAATTATGTAGTTCTTGTCAAGCCGGCAAGCAAGTTGCAAATTCTCATCCAACCAAGAGTGTTATGTCAACCACAAGACCAATAGAATTATTGCACATGGATTTATTTGGTCCTACTGCATATAGAAGCATTGGTGGAAATAGCTATTGTCTAGTGATTGTGGATGATTTCTCAAGATTCACATGGGTATTCTTTCTTCATGACAAAGCCGATGCATGTGATATCTTTAAAAGTTTTGTCACTAGAGCTGAAAATGTGTTTGAAGTAAAGTTGAAGAAAGTTAGAAGTGACAATGGTAGTGAATTCAAGAACACTCGTGTTGAAGAGTTTCGCAATGAGAAGGGAATTAAGCATGAATTCTCAACCACATATACACCAGATATAATGGGTTGGTTGAGAGGAAGAATAGGACCTTGATTGAAATGGCAAGATCAATGCTAGCCGAGTATAGTGTGTCGGACTCTTTTTGGGCCGAAGCCATTAACACCGCTTGTCATTCATCAAATCGGCTATATTGTCATGGGTTTTTCAACAAGACCCCTTATGAGCTACTTGTTGGAAGGAAGCCAAATATTTCATATTTTCGGGTTTTTGGTTGTAAATGCTATATCTTGAGGAAATGCTCTCGGTTATCCAAGTTCCAAAGCAAGTGTGATGAGGGATTCTTTCTTGGTTATTCATCTTGTAGTAAGTCCTATAGAGTTTACAATATATCAAAGGGATTTGTTGAAGAAGCCTATGATGTTCAATTCGATGAAGCAAATGGGTCACAAGATGAGAAAGACAACTTGGATGATGTGAGAGGTGATAGTTTGAGAGAAGCCACGAAGAATATGGATATTGGTGATATTCGACCAAGAGAAGAAGAAGATGATGATGATAAGGGACATATTGTTTGTACTCAAGAAATTGCTTCATCTTCTCAAAATCAAGTGATTGATAATGCAAGTGTAAATGATTCTCCTCAAGAAGATGAGCAAGTGATCTCTACTACATCACCATCCACATCTTCTCAAGATCAAGTTACTCGACCAAGAATTCATGGCCAAGTCGCCAAAGATCACCCCATTGATCAAATTGTGGGTGACATTAGTAAGGGTGTTCAAACTCGATCTCGTGTTGCTTCATTTTGTCAACATTATTCTTTTGTATCTTCTCTTGAACTTAAATGTGTAGATGAAGCACTTGTTGATCCGGATTGGGTGATGGCTATGCAAGAAGAATTGAATAATTTCATCCGGAACAAAGTTTGGGATTTGGTTGAGAGGCCCAAGAACTATAATGTCATTGGCACTAAATGGTTTTTCGCAACAAAGAAAATGAACATGGCATTGTGGTGAGAAATAAGGCAAGATTGGTCGCTCAAGGTTATACTCAAGTCGAAGGTTTGGATTTCGATGAAACTTTTGCTCCCGTAGCTATACTTGAGGCTATTAGAATGTTACTTGCCTATGCTTGCTCTCATAATATAAAACTTTATCAAATGTATGTTAAAAGTGCTTTCTTGAATGGTGATCTTAGTGAACTAGTGTATGTTGAACAACCTCTCGGTTTTGAAGATCCTAAGTTGCCCAATCATGTCTACAAGCTCTCCAAAGCTCTTTATGGCTTGAAACAAGCACCTCGTGCTTGGTATGAGAGGCTTAAGAATTTTCTTATTTCAAAGGGCTTCAAAATTGGAAAAGTTGATACTACACTTTTCACTAAGAAAATTGGCAATGATATCTTTATTTGTCAAATATATGTTGATGATATCATTTTTTGGTCTACTAATGTATCTTTTTGTAAAGAATTTGGAGAAATGATGTCTAGGGAATTTGAGATGTCTATGGTTGGTGAATTGAGTTACTTTCTTGGACTTCAAATCAAGCAAATAAAGAAACGCACATTTGTTTGCCAATCTAAATATGTGAAGGATATTTTGAAGAAATTTGGCATAAATGATTCAAAGCCAATCAAGACACCTATGGCCACATATGGACATCTCTCTCAAGGCTATCTCACATGGGTTGATCTATGAGCACATTTGGTGTTGTCAAACAATTAAGGTTGCATCCCTCTTGATAGTACGGCATTCCTAAACTCAAGATTAAAAACAATAAAAGAAATCTTCAGCTTGAGCTTCATGTCTTTGTTGATGCCATACATGATCATTCTCATCTTTGAGGGCTCACAACATTCCTTTCTTGCTTAGCAAATCCGACTTGAGCCAATGACTTAGAATTTCCAAGTATATGAACCAATTCATAAGCCATTCCAATATATGATCTATAGTGATTAGATGCGTTGCATAGCTTCACTCGATAAGGCTTGATTAGCGCATAGAGACCAAACCAAGATGCTAGTCTTCACCCTAGCAAAGTTTCTCGGCTACAAGACCAACTTGCCCTTCCCTTTGCTTGGTACCTAGACACCATCATCTAGCTTAACCCCTTTCACCAAATCTAGCCAATTTTGAGTTCCACTTTGTATTGCATCATCATGAATACCACTTTGAATTCCATGTCTTCAACTAACTTGAGATATGTCCAATATTATCTTCTATGTTGTCTTTGGTAAATAACTTGTTCATAAGCTTCCATGCACTTGAGACCATTTACTAACCATAGAATCATGTCTCATTTTGATTGTAACCATTGCCATCGAACAAGCCGAAAGTAATCCTAATTTCTTAATTAATTTATCCTAATACCCTTTGACAAGCTCCTTCTAGGTGCGACCAACTAATGTGCATAAGCTCTTGTCTCATTTATCATTTCCATTCACTTGTCATTGTATTGCTTAGTTGCATGGGATCACAACCACTTGTTTTCTTTCATATCATTTACACCAACAATGAGCTTATATTCTTCAACAAATATATTTCATGAATTTCCATAAGAATAAAACCCTGCTCATATGCTTATGCAAACAAGTTAAATTACAAATCATGTTGTCATCCAAAATCACCAAAACATATAAGTGCCTAGATGCACATTCAATCTCCCCCTTTTTGGTGATTGATGACAACATGATTAAAGCTTACAAAAGATATGAAATTCAAGCTCTACAACAACTAAGATATATAGTGAGCTCCCCCTCAATATGTGCTTTGAGTGGGCCTTAAATGCCAAATGCACATATAAGCAAGAAAATGACATGTATTCCACACCATAAAAAGGACAAAGAAGCGCATGTGCTGTCTTAGGCCAAACCAGTTAGACCGGTATGAAAAACCGGTCAGACCAGTTATGCCCAAACAGCACATGCAAAATAACATTGCATCATCCAATACATGTATATCACACTAGCAAATGTCACTTAGAATGTATAAATGAGTTCAACACACATAGTAGCTATTGGCGGTCGTTACAGCCCCATTTCGACCACCAATACTTGGGAATAAATGAGGCTTTATACAACATTCCATGTACTTAGGTTTTATTTCTAATAAAGTTCCACGAGTTTTGGTGAGTGTCACTTGTGCAAGTACAATTAAGACAAATACGTGCCATAGGGGTCGGAATTGACCGATTTGGCCGAACGACACGTTCGGCCGGTTACCCCCTTAGCCGTACACGCCACCGGGAGTTGTCCACGTCAACAAGTACCAAGCAACATCAGCAAATGACAAGTGGACGACCGCCAACTCATCCCGGAGCACTACCACATCATCCTAGGCCTGAATAACACGAAACCCATCACCAGAGGCCAGCCCAGGGAGGTCTAAGACCGAAGGCGGTGCTGGGGGGGGCCAACCACGTGCCAGGCCTAGTTCGGCCGAACCAGGGCCTTCGGCCAAACCGCCCCCAGCAGCCAACCGACCCCAGGGGGCAAATCCCATACCCTGGTGGCCAGGTCGGTGGATCCAAGGGTTCGGCCGAACCGCCTTCCTTTGCCCGAACCGCTAGGGAGCACCCCCTGGTCCCTTGGCGGTTACTCCACCCTCAACCGTCATTAGGCACTATACATAGAGTGTCACTTCACTTGTATCACACACACCAAGCCAAGGAGCTTATTTCCACTTTCATTCTAGTCACTTAATCGTGATATAAATGTAGAACAAATAACTCACGTAAATGCGGAAGATAAATATATTAAATACTCAGAGTCTTGCATAAAGAAATGGGAAAGATACAAGAGCTTTACCAGAACTCCAGAAGACGACTCCGGAACCTCGAGCGAAGCTCGACTCTGACTCTAACTCCCAACTAGACTAGCCTAACTCTACATCTTGGAAGAGGGGAATGGAGACTTGCTCCCAAGTGGTGTGTGTGATACAAGTGATAGGACACATCTATTTATAGTGAGGGATGGCTTTTTCCTTTTCCTTTTGTAAGACTTTGAGTTATCAATATAGTTATCTTTATCACTTTTCCTTTGTCATTTATAGTTTGCTTCTACTTTATTCTAGTTCCATCTATATCTTGTTTAGACTATAGTCGGTTCTAGTTCAAGTGCTTCTAGATCTTGTTTAAGTCTTTGTCTTAGCTGGTTCTTAGATCTTGCTTGATACTCGATGTGAATTGTCACAAAGAGTATTGACAAGGTTGCTTGCTCTTGCTAGCAGAGTAAGTAGTTGTTGACTAGTGTAGGAGTGGTTTCTAGACTAGCCAGTAGCCTTAGTTTGCCCCTGAGTCCACGGAGGTGGTAGCCGTTAGGTGGTGACAGCCCTTTCGGTCTTCGTAGCCCATCACATCCGGCTCGGCCTGTAGGATCCCCCAGTTAGGAGTTGGTGGCACCCCTTCTCATCCCTGTCTCTGTGCCATCGGTTCCTTTGTCCCGATGCTAAGACATTAGAGTTAAACCAGACCTTCTAGTGCTGGCTCTATAGCCACTGTATCTCTGAGCTTGAGTGACTTAGACAGATAAAGTATCCAGGAGTCCTCTGTCTCTTCTCGTTGTCCTCCCAACTATCTATCTCTTCTCTCCCTTATCTGAGTATCCCTTGAGCTGTGTGTCGCGGTATATCCACTCCTATCCAATACTGTTATCCCCTGTCTTGTCTAGGCGAGTACCCTTCTCTGATAGTCTTGAATATCTGTTTGCTAGTATTCTTGCCAAAGCTTCCGTGCGGAAATATAAATTACGATACCTCGGGATACTCCCAGATGAAGTGCTACAGCGGTGATTCTGTGCGCTTGCAAAATATTTCTATATTTTAC
>OAMR01000845.1:172525-250922 GCA_900205405.1 Echinochloa crus-galli
GGCCCTTACCCAAGGGCTGTCTCTTATACACATCTAGATGTGTATAAGAGACAGGCATAGGGACGCTACGAGGCTTTTCACAAGACACCCTAACAAAACAGTAGCCGTTATGGTACAACATAGGCAGCATGATCCAAGGCACCAAGATCGACTCACTCCCAGGGCGCAGCGATAGGATGGTCAATGGCGTCTAGAGCGCGGCAAAGCATGCCAACAACAAAGTAAATAGCGCGACGTGTGGAGCTCCCGCACCCACTGTGGCTCCCAACACGGGACTGTTCCTAACGAGGCATAGCCGACGGTACCCCCGTCCTTGGTGGATCAAACCATACTCTCACGAGTGCTTCCCATAACGTCGTCGGCCCATCGGTAACTACTGTCAAGCTAGAGCCATTCATGCTACTTGTCCAAGACCAGAGCCATTATAGTTCTGGCGGTGGCGATAGGCTCCTGGGTTGCCGCTTTAAGAACCAGTCCTCACAGAGAGACACTAGGGCCAAGCACAAAGCACATGCCCTAGCTCCCTGATCCATGTTGCTAAAAAGCAAGTTTTAACATTAAAGTTGAAGTGAACCATTAAGTCAAGATTAACAGTTAAATAAAGGTGATAGTAGCTGCGCATAGCAAAGATTCTACCCATATGCATAAACCCGAGGTATACAAGGATAGGATAATGAAAAACTAGGTACAACCTTAAAGGATACATCAAATTAGACACATGCATGTATGAAACAATTTATTACAAGTGAGTAGGTAGCAAGGATTGTCCATGCTATAACTTGAACGCGAACGACTCACCGACTGGGCTCACCGACTGGACACGAATCACCACACAAGCATCCACACAAGCCAATACATGCAAACAAAAGTATTCTATTAGAAACAGTACACCAAACAGTATAAACAATACAAAAGAAGGTTTTAGAAATAATCTACGCTTCGCTATGAACACGTGAGTGCAAGAATCACACTAATCGGAGCTAAAACGTGGAAGATATGGTTTTTCTAAGGTTTAGGCACTTGCTGGCAAGTTTCAGAAACTTCCAGGGGCTTATTTGTGGAAAACCGAGGACCTATACATAATTATGCTTTAAAACAGGAGGGCCTATGTGCAAATATGCAGAGGCTGGACCGCGGGTTCTAATTTTTAAAAGGTCAGGGGGGTTTTTGAATGAAACAGGACCTGGATGTAATTATTTTTGAATGGGGTTGGACCGCGGGTGATATCTAGAAAAGCCGAGGGGCTCTTTAGAAAAACTGCCCGCACTGACCGGTAAGTTCTGGTTTGACCCCGGGGCCCGGGTGCTGGGCACCGTTGGATCTAGATCTGACGGCTGCGGTTGGCCGGTTTGGCTGGGTGTTGGCACTCCTTACGGCCTACAGATAAATCCGCAAGCGGACGGATATCGATGTAGCTTTCACCCGGGAGTATTCCAAGGTATCGATTTCCACGGAGAACGAGAAGTGTACTAATCCTAAACTAAGTTGTCCTAGGTAGATGGTGTGGATAAAATGGAATGGATGAGATGGATGACGACAACAAGGAGAGAAGAGAAGAGGTAAGCGGGTAGAGAGGGTACGGGTCTGATAAAGGGATTCTACCGATTGATTGAGCAGATCAGAAGATACAAATAGATACTTGCTTCGGGACTACACGACAATTTTATTCTTTTTGCATTCAACTCTAATTTTATTTATTCTTCGAACTAAAATTTGGAACAAATGATTGGAAGGGAAAATTCAGAGCAGGACGCTTACCTCTCCTCTCTCCCTATCTCTACTGATACAAGTGGAGAACTAACAGTGCTTCGCCTGCACTCTACTCTTGTGTTGTGTGTCTTTTGCAGGTGAAACCGGCCTCTATTTTTAATGGCCAGGGTCGGTGGAGAAGTGGAGCAGCGGCCAAGCAACTGGAGGTCGGTGCTGAGCCGTTCGGGCGAAAATCCCTGTTCGGCCGAACTCCCCGGTTCGGCCGAACCGAGGGATGCACCGCCTCAGCATAAACTCAGCAGCAGACTCATGCACAGCCCAATCTGTTACCCGTCCGGGATTTTGTTGAATAAATAGCAAGTGTAAGAAACATAATTACTTAGCAAGTATAGCACGGGTTATGAAGGCTCAAAGAGGCTAGACACGACTTAACTGCATTAGCACTTTTAGTTGGTGTTGACATTTCTTACGGTCCACTATCAGGATTGCCAATCCCAGTAATGGTGCAAGTAGTGTTCATTGGTATTCTTACGAGACAGATATAATTCCGCAAGCGCAGGGATACTGCTCCTGGGGTCGGTTGGCAGGTCGGTTCACGCCCTGGGCTGGGCCGGAGGCCTTCTGGTTGACTTCGGGGTCTTTTTCAGGTTGAGTTTGGGCCCAGGGTGACATGGCGGAAGCCCGGGATGAGTTGGCGCTGACGTGGACGACTCCCGAAGAGTATTGACTATTAACAAGGATGTAACTACTAAATAAAGTACCAGCTAACAAGGCGGGGATAAAGGATAGGATAGGAGTGATATGCAAATGACACACACAAGGAGTAGTCCAGGATAGAGATAAAAGAGTGGTCTAGCTAGCGGGAGAACAACGAGACAGGAGAGGATTCCTATATACTTCCACTGGCTTTGTACCTGCACAAGCGACACTCACCAAAACTCGTGGAACTCCATTAGAAATAAAACCTAAGTACATGGAATGTTGGATAGACTCTCATTTATTCCCGAGTATTGGTGGTCGAATTTGGGTTGTAATAAGATTATAGCTAGCATGAAGAAAGGCATCTATGGTTCTCTTCCTAGTTCTATTATCTCAACATCGGGAACGGAGCAAGTGACACACAGAAAGGGATGAGAAGGGGTGCCACCAACATCCGTCATCTTACGGGGAGCCTACGGGCCAAGCCAGGCGTGATGGGATACAAAGGCCGAATAGGGCTGTCACCACCTAACGGCTACCACCTCCGTGCCAGCTCAGGAGCATTCCAAGGCCCCTGACTAATCTAGGAACCACTCCTACACTAGTCAACAACTACTTACTCTACTAGAAAGATCAAGCAACCCTGTCAATACCCCAGTGACAATTCACCGCAAGCATTGAGCAGAGACGAGGAACCAGCTGAGATAAAGAACTAAGGAGAGAACTTATAGAGACAAACTACAACAACATATAACCAACACTAGACATTCTACACTTACCCGCGAAATAAATGCAGAATAAATAACTCAAGTAAATGCAGAAGATAAATATATTAAATGCTCAGAGTCTTGCATAAAGGAAAGGAAAAGATACAAGAGCTTTACCAGAACTCCAGAAGACGACTCCGGAACCCCGAGCGAAGCTCGACCCTAACTCTAACTCCCAACTGGACTAGCCTATCTCTACATCTTTTGCATGCACCAATTTTATTCTTGCTATTCTCTCATTTTATTTCATGCACAAGTGATTCCTCCCTTCTTTGGAACGACTTGGACGGGACTAACCCACTCGCTATTGGGAACTGGGTAGATGATCCCAGCATGAAGGAGCTTGAGAACTTCCTTTTTCACGACCTCTCTCATGGCATTGTTCAGCCGTCTTTGAGGTTCCCGAGATGGCATTGCTTGAGAATCGATCGGGATGCGATGAGTACAGAGATTTGGGCTAATCCCTTTCAGGTCTTGGAGAGAATATCCTAAGACCGGTTAGCCTCAAGTATAGGCACCACGCCTACACTAGTTGACTAATACTTATCTACTGCAGACAGATAAGCACTCAAGCTAAGACGTCCCATAAGGGCATGTGAACGTGGTTTTACTCTGGTCTTCAGGATGGATTGGGATTTGGTGATATCCAGAGTAACCATCAAGGAAACAGAAGGAGTGTTTGGCTAGCCGTTCAAGCATCTCGTCTATGAACGGAAGAGGGAAATGGTCTTTCTTGGTGGCTTTGTTGAGTTTACGATAATCTATGCACATACGCCACCCGGTGACAGTGCGCTGAGGAATGAGCTCATTCTTGTCATTCCTCCCTTCTTTGGAACGACTTGGACGGGACTAACCCACTCGCTATTGGGAACTGGGTAGATGATCCCAGCATGAAGGAGCTTGAGAACTTCCTTTTTCACGACCTCTCTCATGGCATTATTCAGCCGTCTTTGAGGTTCACGAGACGGCGTCTTGCCATATACTAGCTGATATGGGGTCATGCCTATGGGCGTCTTATAGGCCGTACGATATGCCCAGAGTGCACCCGGGAGTTTATCCTTCCATTACCTACCCATCTCATTTACGGTCTTCCGCAGAATATTTTTGATTTGTTTGTTTGATATTTCTGCTTGACCGCTAGTCTGAGGGTGATAGGGTGTAGCAACATTATGCTGCACACCCCTGTCTCTATGAACAATTCGGAGAGCTTATCACTGATGACAAGTGGAGATTATCACTAATGACTATCCTAGGAACGCCGAAACGCGGAAAGATGTACTCATGAAACATTCGTCTCGCGTTCCTAGAATCGGCGGCTACACAAGGTAGAGCTTCCACCCACTTAGAGACAAAGTCTACTGCCACTAGGATGAACTGGCAACCCTTTTTTGTGTGGCTCAGGGACAAAGGATGAAGGCATGCATGCATCTTATATTTTGCTAAGTCAAAGACCGGATCTCTGAGGAAACAAATCATACCTTAAGGTCGAGAAGTGCAAGTGTGTGGGATATATGGAGTGGAATATGGTGGAATGGAATATGGTGGAGCTCCTTGGGATGAATCTCCCTCTCCTTGATTTATTTTCGAGAACATGGGCTATCTTTTATTCTCATATTTTTGCCATGCTTTTCTCTTTTTTTCTTTCTTTCTTTTTGCTATGCTTTTCTTTTTCTTTTTATTTTTGCCATGCTTCTTTGGCACGCTTTTCTTTTTGCATAGCCCATGCTCTATCAAGAATATTTGGAGAGGGAAATCATGGAACATGAAGCATTTTATTTTTGTGGATGGATGATGGAAAATGTTTGCTAACTCCCAGTGTAGGAATTGCAAGTGAGAGGTGGTGTGTGTCCGTGGATCTCGATCTCTAAAAATATGAAAGCTTCACTCAAAGGTCACAACAATTTGACAAAGCTCACTAAGAAAACAAGCAGCATATGAGTAGAAAGTTTGAAACTAATCCTATCATATGTCTTTGGTAGGAATGTTTGACCAATGAGGAACTTTGTTTTGAAAACACAAACATCCGACAGACCGATCGAGTACTCATGAAACATTCGTCTCGCGTTCCTAGAATCGGCGGCTACACAAGGTAGAGCTTCCACCCACTTAGAGACATAGTCTACTGCCACTAGGATGAACTGGCAACCCTCGGAAATTGGGAAGGGACCCATGAAGTCCACTCCCCAAACATCGAAAATTTCTACTTGGAGATTGCTAGTGAGTGGCATCGCGTCTCTAGTGTTAATGTTTCCGTGTTTCTGACAGCGGGGGCATCGCATGACGAATGCTCTTGCATCTTCGTACATGCTGGGCCAATAAAATCCGCTCTGCCAGACTTTAGCATTGGTCCGGAATGCACCGTAGTGTCCTCCGTACGGAGCTGCGTGGCACCTCTCTATGATTTTATATGCCTCATGTGCAGGGATGCACCTTCTGAGGAGTCCGTCACTACATATCCGGAAGAGGTACGGGTCGTCCCAGAGATGGAGTCGGCTCTCATAAGCTAATCTCTTCTTATTTTCTCCAGGAGGGACATACCCCGTGACCATGAAGTTTACTATGTTAGCGTACCACGGATCGCCAGTGGTGACCTTAAGGAGCGTGTCATCCCGCAAGTAATCGTCGATCGGAAGATCAGATGGTACTTCCATTCGGGACAGGTGGTCAGCCACTGAGTTCTCTACTCCCTTCTTATCTCTTATCTTGATGTCAAACTCCTGGAGTAGCAGAACCCAGCGGATGAGTCTTGGCTTTGCATCCTTCTTGGTCAGAATATTCCGGACCAATGCTAAAGTCTGGCAGAGCGGATTTTATTGGCCCAGCATGTACGAAGATGCAAGAGCATTTGTCATGCGATGCCCCCGCTGTCAGAAACACAGAAACATTAACACTAGAGGCGCGATGCCACTCACTAGCAATCTCCAAGTAGAAATTTTCGATGTTTGGGGAGTGGACTTCATGGGTCCCTTCCCAATTTCCGAGGGTTGCCAGTTCATCCTCGTGGCAGTAGACTATGTCTCTAAGTGGGTGGAAGCTCTACCTTGTGTAGCCGCCGATTCTAGGAACGCGAGACGAATGTTTCATGAGTACATCTTTCCGCGTTTCGCAGAAAGATTCAAAGGATATACTGTGAGGTCCTGGGCAAAGACAAAGAAATTGGGTATGACCCGAGCCTCGGGATCAACATAATCTCTAGCTCGTTGGTGCACGACCAACTCCCTGGTGTACCTTGGTCATTTTCTCAAAAACGACTAAAATTCACTTCAGGTAGAATCCTGGATTGTTTGGGGATCTTGCGGGTCACACCCGTTAAGATTAACGACCCTGAACTCTTCATGGATTTCCATATCTTCTGGATTGGTCTACCTATGAAGATGGGATGTGTGGTGTCGCTGGGTAGGTCAAAGATATGGAAATCTATGAAGAGTTCAGGGTCGTTAATCTTAACGGGTGTGACCCGCAAGATCCCCAAACAATCCAGGATTCTTCCTGAAGTGAATTTTAGTCGTTTTTGAGAAAATGACCAAGGTACACCAGGGAGTTGGTCGTGCACCAACGAGCTACTAGGTAGGACCGGAATTTGTCTATAGCAAATACGACCGCTAAGAGTTCCTTTTCCGTGGTCGCGTAGTTGAGCTGAGGGCCGGTGAGCGTTTTTCTAGCGTATGAGATAGCATAGTGCTTCCTGTCCTTAGTTTGGCCCAGCACAGCTCCTACGGCATAGTCGCTCGCATCACACATGATTTCAAATGGGATGCTCCAGTCGGGAGGCTGGATAATGGGAGCGGAAATGAGTGCCTTCTTGAGGGTGTGAAAAGCGGCGTAACACTCCTCATTGAAAATGAAGGGGGCATCTTTGGCTAAAAGATTGGTCAAGGGCCGAGATATCTGGGAAAAGTTTTTGATGAAGCGCCTATAGAATCCGGCATGACCAAGGAAGCTTCGGATTCCCTTAACGTTTGTGGGAGGTGGAAGTTGCTCAATCACTTCTATTTTTGCCCTGTCTACCTCGATTCCACGTTCCGACACCCGATGTCCTAAGACAATACCCTCTCGCACCATAAAATGGCACTTTTCCCAGTTCAAAATGAGGTGCTTCTCTTTACACCTCTGGAGGACCTTGTCCAGATTTTTCAGACACTCGGTGAAGGTCCTTCCATAAACTGAGAAATCGTCCATGAACACTTCCATAATCTCCTCAATCATGTCAGAGAAGATGGACATCATGCAACGTTGGAAAGAGGCAGGTGCGTTACACAACCCAAAGGACATACGCCGATAGGCATACGTCCCATAAGGGCATGTGAACGTGGTTTTACTCTGGTCTTCAGGATGGATTGGGATTTGGTGATATCCAGAGTAACCATCAAGGAAACAGAAGAAGGAGTGTTTGGCTAGCCGTTCAAGCATCTCGTCTATGAACGGAAGAGGGAAATGGTCTTTCTTGGTGGCTTTGTTGATTTTACGATAATCTATGCACATACGCCCCCGGTAACAGTGCGCTGAGGAATGAGCTCATTCTTGTCATTGCGCACTACCGTCATTCCTCCCTTCTTTGGAACGACTTGGACGGGGCTAACCCACTCACTGTTGGGAACTGGGTAGATAATCCCAGCGTGAAGGAGTTTGAGAACTTCCTTTTTCACAACCTCTCTCATGGCATTGTTTAGCCGCCTTTGAGGTTCCCACGGCATAGCTTCAGAATCGATCGGGATACGATGGGTACAGAGATTTGGGCTAATCCCTTTCAGGTCTTGGAGAGAATATCCTAAGACCGATTGATTCTTCTCCAGGACAGTGATGAGTTGTTGGGTTTCTAGTTCGGAGAGCTTATCACTGATGATCACTGGAGTTTGCTTATCTCCAAAGAGGAAAGCATACCTAACTTCAGGTGGAAGTGGTTTGAGCTCGATTGGGGATGGTTTTGGAGTTTCGTTTGTGTCAAGCTCAATCGGAGGATGTGTTTCCTCTTCTTCCGAGAAAAACGGGAGATCTTCTTCTAGAATAGGCTGCTCTAGGTCTAATAGGTGAGCTGACCTAACTTCCTCTAATGGATCAGGATCGGGGTCTGCCTCTAATGGGGTGTTCAAGGATTGAGAATAGGAGACAGGGATGAGTTCTTTGCCGATCCTGAGCTCTACTAGCTGATTTGTTGGTGCCTTTTCCAATATCTTCTGGATTGGTCTACCTATGAAGATGGGATGTGTGGTGTCGCTGGGTAGGTCAAAGATATGGAAATCCATGAAGAGTTCAGGGTCGTTAATCTTAACGGGTGTGACCCGCAAGATCCCCAAACAATCCAGGATTCTTCCTGAAGTGAATTTTAGTCGTTTTTGAGAAAATGACCAAGGTACACCAGGGAGTTGGTCGTGCACCAACGAGCTAGAGATTATGTTGATCCCGAGGCTCGGGTCATACCCAATTTCTTTGTCTTTGCCCAGGACCTCACAGTATATCCTTTGAATCTTTCTGGGCATCTTGACGACCTCGGTTGAGGCTTCGGCCTCTTCTAGCCACTCCCGACTCATGATAGCAGAGAGACGTCCAAGGTATTCTCTCTGGTATTCGAGTTCTTCCTTGTCGGGGGCTTGATCTATGGGCTCTACACGGTGTTCTCGAGGGAAACTCGTTACACTCCCGATGTCATCGAATAGATCATCGTCAAAATCATAGGGAGTGGTGTAGAGTGAATCATAGTAGTCTGGGCTAGGATATGGTTGTGGTTCGAAATGAGCTTCAGGTTCTGATGGACTGGACGAGCTAATGGATTTGGATTGGACTGGTATTGGCTTTTTAGGTTCAGGTTCAGGCTGCTTCTCTTCTTCATCGGGGAGTTCATCATAGATTCCAGTGTAGGGGGTGTTGTCTAGGATACGGTCCAGGACTACCCTCGCTTCACTAGGGACCAAATGAAAGAACGACCCTCCAGAAGCAGAGTCCAAGAAAGTGGTGGCTACGGGACAGAGGCCAAGGCTGAAGTGTTGTAAAACAACAGGTTCTGGTAGGCTTAGGTCCGGTCCTGAGGCCAGTATTTGCTTGAAACGAGCCCAGGCAGCTCCTAACGACTCTCCCTCTAATTGCTTAAAGGTAAGAACTTCGATTCGGAGGCTGGCTACCTTGGAAATTAGGAAGAAATTTAGGCAGAATTTCTCTCTGAGAGTTTCCCAACTCCCTTCCATAGTACCGACAGCCAGAGAGTAACATTTCTTCGCTCCTCCCGTTAATGAGAACGGGAATAGCTTCCATTTGAGTGTCTCTTGTGTCATGCCCGCAATGGTCAGGCATGAGCAGAGTTGCTCAAACTCGCGCAAATGCGCGTATGGACTCTCGGCCTTCGTTCCTGAGAACGATTGCTCACGAACCATGGCTATGAAGCCGGGACGTAGCTCATAGCCGGGTGTGGATATGGGATGTGATGATGGTGGTGGCTCCAAACAAGCGCCCTTTGGAGCCGAGTGTTGGCGTAAGGTAAGAGTGGGATCCATATGGATGGTGGATGGTGGTGGGATACACGGACAACTTGGGTTCGGAATCAGAACAGCTACCGTTCCCCGGCAACGGCGCCAGAAAGCTTGTTGGCACTCCTTA
The DNA here is from genome assembly GCA_900205405.1 of Echinochloa crus-galli. NCBI lineage: Eukaryota > Viridiplantae > Streptophyta > Magnoliopsida > Poales > Poaceae > Echinochloa > Echinochloa crus-galli. Next base: position 182,290 of record OAMR01000845.1, read on the forward strand.
CGGCCTACAGATAAATCCGCAAGCGGACGGATACCGATGTAGCTTTCACCCGGGAGTATTCCAAGATATCAATTTCCACGGAGAACGAGAAGTGTACTAATCCTAAACTAAGTTGTCCTAGGTAGATAGATGTCCAATGCCCGGTTTCACACACACCAAGCCAAGGAGCTCTCTCATTCCACTTGTTCTGGTAGAGTTAGGATAGTTTAGTTGGGAGTTAGAGTTGAGTCGAGCTTTGCCTCGGAGGTTCCGGAGTCGTCTTCAGAAGCTCTGGTATAAGCTCTTGTATCTTTTCCTTTTCCTTTTGCAAGACTTGAGTTATCAATATAATTATCTTTATCATCTTGCCTTTGTCATTTATAGCTTGCTTCTACTTTATTCTAGTTGCATCTATATCATGTTTAGACTAAAGGTATCGATTTCCACGGAGAACGAGAAGTGTACTAATCCTAAACTAAGTTGTCCTAGGTAGATGGTGTGGATAAAATGGAATGGATGAGATGGATGACGACAACACGGAGAGAAGATTTGTCCTAGGTAGATGGTGTGGATGAAATGGAATGGATGAGATGGATGACGACAACAAGGAGGGAAGAGAAGAGGTAAGAGGGTAGAGAGGGTACGGGTCTGATAAAGGTATTCTACCGATTGATTGAGCAGATCAGAGGATATAGATAGATACTTGCTTTGAGACTACAGAGCCTCCGACACATAGAAAGGGGTGAGAAGGGGTGCCGGTTACCCTGAACCTTGGGTCCTAAGACACCGGAACTAATGTGATGGGCTACAAAGACCGAAAGGGCTGTCACCACCTAGGCGGCAGGGAGGCGGTTCGGCCGAAGATCTCGGTTCGGCCGAACTCCCCGGTTCTGCCGAACCGAGGGATGCACCGCCTCAGCAGCCAAAGGCCAGGATTGCACCCTGGAGGCGGTTCCCTGGTTCGGCCGAAACCACGTGTTCGCCCGAACTGGGCTCGGCCTAGTGCTGCACCGCCTTGAGCTTGCACACGTGCTGGGCCAGCTCCTGGGGTCAGTTGGCAGGTCGGTTCACGCCTTGGGCTGGGCCGGAGGCCTTCTGGTTGACTTCGGGGTCTTTGTCAGGTTGAGTTTGGGACCAGGGTGATGTGGCGGAAGCCCGGGATGAGTTGGCGCTGACGTGGATGACTCCCGGTGGCTTGCACGGCTAAGGGGGGTAACCAGCCGAATTGTGTCGTTCGGCCGAATCTGTCATTTCCGACCTCTATAGCACACATTTCTCGTTGTTGTACCTGCACAAGCAACACTCACCAAAACTCGTGGAACTCCATTAGAAATAAAACCTAAGTACATGGAATGTTGCATAGACTCTCATTTATTGCCAAGTATTGGTGGTCGAATTTGGGTTGTAACGACCGCCAACACTGGGGTCACCGGAGGGGAAAAGGAGTGGCGGCGCCGCTCGCGCTCGCGGCGGAGCTTCGTCGGAGATGAGCGCATCTCGCGCTCCGAAGCACCCGAAAGGACGCGGACTGGTCCTACAGAACCAGGAGGGGATGGCGAGCTCACCTAGGGTGTCTACGGCGGCGATGGTGCGGCGAGGTGCACGGACGACGAGGTGGGGCGGCGCCGGCGGCTCTGTGCAACAACGGCGAGCGCATTAGGATAGAAATCAAGGCGGAATGAGTTTGGGAACGGCTCGGTTAGCTCCGTTACCTCCTTGCGATACGGCTGGGTGCATTCTCCTCGAGCGGAAGGCGATGATGACGTGGATCGACGGCGGCGGCGCTCGAGAGGGGAAGGCGGTGGCGCTAGCGCAGGAGGAGGCATGGGGGCTCGAGAGCTCGGAGGCGAGGGATGGGTGAAGGTCGTGGGCGCTGGGCTCTGTTTATATAGTAGCACAGGCCCGCGTGGCAGCGAGAGAGGAGGGAGGGGGAAAAAGGCCGCGGTGCTGGGCTGGGTTTGGTGGGGCGGCCCAAGAGCGGGGTGAGCTGCCGGCCCAAGGTGGGGAGAGCACGGGGAGGAGTGATGGGCCGGAAGAGAGGGGAGAGGGAGGCGACCTGGGCCGGAGGGAATGGCTGGCCGGCTCGGGCGGGGGAGAGGGAAGCGGGCCGGGGAAGCGCGCGGGTTGGCGGGTTGGGCCGCGAGGGAGTGGGCCGGCGCAGAGAAAAGAAGGAAGGGGAGAAACAGACCGAGGGAGAAAGTTGGAGGAGCAAAAGCGAACTCGGGCCAAACGAACTTTTCTAGAGCTCAAACAAAGCGATTCAAATTTGAATTTAAATTAGATTTAAACTCTTATTTGAACCACACACAATCAAAACTTAATGCAGCAGCATGAATGCAACAAGAATGTTTCTACACCTTATATTTGATTTTATTTTCCAGAAAATATTTATTTACTCTATATTAATTATGAACATGACATTAAATAACAAATTAATTACTAAAAATTTTAAATAGGGCAATTTTAGGGAGTTACATGTACTAAGCCTCTGAAGTGATCTTGGTCTTCTTCATAATGACAGTGGTATACAAGTCCTGCTGAAAAGCGGTGTGAAATCTATAGTCGGTAGCTGCCCTCTCCACACCAAGTGGGCTAGACCTCCTCAGCCTCCTCACAACATCAGTCATTCCACCCGCATAGTAGTCTGTCACTCTCCTACTAGCTGGAACAGTGGGTCGACAGATCTCAAGAACGAGCAGGACATTTACCTCAGCTGAATCATCATCACGTGCCTCCTCTTTGTTGGCGGTCGTTACAACCCAAATCCGACCACCAATACTCGGGAATAAATGAGGTTTTATGCAACATTCCATATACTTAGGTTTTATTTCTAATAAAGTTCCATGTGTTTTGGTGAGTGTCACTTGTACAGGTACAACTATGACAAATACGCGCTATTGGGGCCGGAAATGACCGAATCGGCCGAACAACTCCGTTCGGTCGGTTAGCCCCCTTAGCCGTACAGGTCGCCGGGAGTCGTCCACATCACCAATGACCAAATGAACACAATGTACGCCATATGGACGACCGCCATCTCATCCCGGAGCAATGCCACGTCAACTTGGGCCCACACATCACAAGGCAATCAACAGAAAGAGGCCCAGAGCAGTCTACGACCGAAGTCGGCGCTGGGGGAGGCCGGCCACGGGCCAGGCCTAGTTCGGCCGAACTACCCAGTTCGGCCAAACCGCCCCCAAGTGCCAACCGCCTCCCAAATGCCATCCAGGCCGTCCAGGGCAGAGGCGGTGGATCTGAGGGGTTCGGCCGAACCGCCTCCCTTCGCCCGAACGGCCAAGGGGTAACCCCTGGTTCCCTTGGCCGTTACTTCTGAAGGTCCCTGTTTGGTTTTGGTAATTGAGTGACAACTTAGGTGGACTAATATGTATTTAAGTGAAATACACAGGTAATTAGTGCATAAGTAAATGTGATGAAGGAGCTCATTGCATATGGGACATGACATGGAGTCATGTGACTAAGTGGAGAAGATCAAGACAAGACTTGATTTGATGGACCAGTTGTTCATGTGACTAAGTGGAGAAGATCAAGACAAGACTTGGTTTGATGGACCGGTTGCAAGTGTGAAGGGCAAGTCAGAGGCTAAGCGCTGGACCGCGTGGCAGGATGCTTGAGCAATGACTTGGCGCCGATGGACCGTTGTAACGGTGAAGAGCAAGTGGAGTCAAGATCAATGGACCATTAAGTCGCATGATGATATGAAGTGGATCATATCATTTGTGACGATGTTGGTGCATGTGTTGTATCAACATAGGAGAAGATGGAATGAAATGCACAAGGCAAAGGTATAACCAATAGGCATTTCATTTAACCGGTCATAGGTGAGTAGAGAAGTTTATGACCGGATTTAGGATAGATGGCCGTACTATCAAGAGGGGCAAACTTGTTTGCATATCTGTCATCTAGTGCCACTTGAGAGATCTAACTTTGCGATGTTGCTAGGATCAAGTGGCGTGGTGAAGAGAGTGAAAAACCCTTTGAGAAATGGTTGTGAAAATGCTAACTCACTCACACATAAGGTGGTACACTTATGGGGTTGGCACATTTGCAAAGGGGTTGAAGTTTGGATGTTGGTTATGACTTGGTATGTTCTTGGATTGAATTTCTGCTTTGATCCAAAGTGTGTTGGGTCAAGTATTCAGTTGGGTTGGATAGCCCTCTGAATGAACTTTCTATAGAGACCAAGATCACCTAATTTGGACATCGGAGCTAAAAGTTATGGCCGTTTAACCGAGCTTCGGTTGTGCTGAAAAAGGAGTGGCGGACAGTCCGCCTCTCTGTGGTGGCGGACCGTCCGGGGGGTCCAGACTGTCCGCGGCCTGGAGGGAGGACAGTCCGCAGTTGATTTTCAACGCGAAGAAGTTTGTGAGGCAGACTGTTCGCGCCCTTGTGGCGGACTGTCCGCAGGCAAATTTTTGTGAGGCGGACCGTTTTCGCGGAATGTTTACACAGACACGTTTCTGAGCAATCTAGAGCACTTTTGTGAGGTGGACAGTCCGCGGTAGCCATTGGAGCTCGGAAAAAGAGTGTAACGGCTAGTTTTTTTGAATGGCAGACAGTCCGCCCAGTGGGGCGGACAGTCCGCGGTATCCGTTGGAGCACGAGAAAAGGAGTATAACGGCTAGTTTTCCCCTCCCCTCTATAAATAGAAGGGTGCCCGGGCCTTGGGAGGGGTTGAGCACCTTGGGAATGTTTTTCCCATGGTTGTGCTTGCCTTGGGAGTCCACTAACTCACTTCTTGTTGCAAGATTGCGAATCCATTGCGAGTGAGTGCGAATCTAGTGCATTGCTTTGAGAGATTGCATCGAGTGGCACTAGGTGTTCGTGTTGGAAGTCGGTTTGCTTGTTACTCTTGGAGGTTGCCACCTACTAGAAGGATTTGTGAGGGGGATTGTGCTCACCCCGCGGGGATCGCGAAGAGCAACTCTAGTGGAGTGTGTCATTGAGTTACCTCTCTTGCGAGTGGTGTCTTGGAGTGCCCGGAGTGGCCTGCGGCTTTAGAGCTTTGCCCAAGAACCATCGAGGTGTTGGTCGACACAACGAGGACTAGCTTGGTGGCAAACAAGTGAACCTCGGGATAAAAATCACCGTGTCAACGTTGTCTACTCTTCTCGGTGGTTTTCACTTCTTGATCTACAGTTGGTATTCCCCGAAATCTTTTTCCAAAATGCAACCCGGTCAAATCTTTTCAGCGTTTTGTTCGAGTCTAAAGAACAACGGCTTGAAAATCCGAGACCCGAACTAAAATCCCTCCAAGAGCAAAAGAACTCTTGGTTGAAAAGCCGAAAACGAATCCCCCCAGTTTCCGAAACCAAAGTCGAGAGAAATTCGAGGGTGAGCAGGTACGAACCTTCTTCGTTGATGTACCATAAATTTTCCCAGCCAATGGCCTGGAAAATTTCCGTGAACTCTACGTCCCTACCTGTGTCCCTGAGCATGTCTTGCTCAGAAACACGGGTGTGCTCGAACTCCTTCAGCCGAAGCTCGTTGAAGGTGTTCTGCTCCCGCTCTGTCCTCAAGTTGATGTCGCTCGTGCTCAGGAGTTGCCTGGCCAGGGGCGTGGCATGGCCCCATCCTGATCCAGCTGCTTCGTGCTCGTCCGTGTCCATCCCGAATACTGCGGACGGTCCACGAAACAGTCCGTAAAATCGCCCGGTTTTACTAGAAGGTTTGGGGGTTCGAGATCTAGGGGGTCGGACGGTCCGCGGGTGACTGCGGACGGTCCGTGGATGACGAGTTTTTGACCGTTTGGATCTCAACGGCTAGTTTTTTTGAATGGCAGACGGTCCAGGAATGCACCGCGGACGGTCCGATGTAGCCGTTAGAGCTCGGGAAAAGTGTGTAACGGCTAGTTTTCCCCTCCCCTCTATAAATAGAAGGGTGCCTGGGCCTTGGAGGAGGTTGAGCACCTTGGGAATGTGTTTCCCATGGTTGTGCTTGCCTTGGGAGTCCACTAACTCACTTGTTCATGCGAGATTGCGAATCTATTGCGAGTGGGTGTGAATCTAGTGCGTTGCTTTGAGAGATTGCATTAAGTGGCACTAGGTGTTCGTGTTGTAAGCCAGTTTGCTTGTTACTCTTGGAGGTTGCCACCTCCTAGACGGCTTGGTGGATTGAGGCTCCGTTGAAGCACGCAAGGAGATTGTGCGGTGCTCCGGAGAAGGATTTGTGAGGGGGATTGTGCTCACCCCGCGGGGATCGCGAAGAGTATTGTGTAGCTTGCTAGTTGTCTTCTTGCTTGTGTAGCTAGAAGTAGTGATCTTGTGACTAATTTGCTTGTGTAGCTTAATTAGTCTCTTCGCTTAGTTTGTGTAGCTAAGTAAATTGAGCCTTTGGATTAGATTTGTATAGTCTTGTCCATTGAGCATTGCTAGTGGGCTTAGGGGCTTTGTGCTTTTGCTTACTAGTTGTGTAGGAGCTCCCCGGTGTGTGAAGTACTAGAGGCATAGGTTTGTATGACCTTGCTCCTAGAATTATCTAGGTGAGCACTTGCTAGCCCGGCACCTTATTTGCTTGTTTTAGAATCTTTCATAAGGTGCTAGTGAACTTAGATATAAGGGGGTGAAGTCTTGGCTAGACCAATAGTTTTAATTCCGCATTTGTTTCGGTTAGCTTGCGCGATAATTTTTAGAAAGGACTATTCACCCCCCCTCTAGTCCGTCATCTCGACCCTACACAGCTCCCTATTAATGAGGGCTTTAAGGAAACACTCGGCACTTCTCTGCTCCGGTGTGAGTGGCTCTGCCTTCTTCTCTTCCCGAGGTTGAAACTTGAAGTAAGTCAACCTTCCGTCGATACAGAACGAGATTTCTCTCGCATCCATATCGATCCTAGCCCGGGTGGTGTTCAAGAATGGTCGGCCCAACACAAGGGGAAACGAATGCTCGTTCCCCGTGTCGAGGACAACAAAGTCCACAGGGACATATCGTCCCCAGATCCGGACCTGTACATTCTCGATCACCCCCTCGGGGTAGCGGATGGTTGGGTCCGCAAGCTGTACCTGGGCAGTAGTAGGTGACAAAGTAGGGTAGCGTAACTTCTTAAATAATACCTTAGACATGATGTTGACACTTGCCCCAGATCGCAGAGTGCATCATCAATGCGACGAGTCCAGATCGTGCACTGAATGATAGGTACTCCGGGATCCTCCTTCCTGTCCGGAGAGGTCCTGATGATTGCCCTTTTTGCAGTTCTTGGCAGGTAAAACCATCTTGGTGTCAGCACTTGGATACGTGCGACCTTTCCTGCGTGGTTAGTACGGAACACACTACGAGACATCTTACCATGCCTTGTAGTGACAGCTTTCACAGTTTCGATGGAAGGTTCGGGTTGCCCCGGAATCTTCCCCGATTCAGTGACAGGAACAGCAGCAGCTAACTGAGCGACTTGAGTTTCTATCATTTTATTAAAGCTCAGTTGACTTTTCATAGCAGAAGAAAATTATTCCATCCTAGAGTCTATGCTTTCCAGAGTTTTATCATTCGCAGCAAGCTTTTTATTGATATTTTCAGTTATTTTCATCTGGCCAAACACAAGATCTCTAAGAGACGGCTGATTATTGAAATTGCTAGAATTGTAATTGCTACCTTGTTGAGGCCTCTCAAAAGGGAGGTTTGGGCGCGGATTCCAGCCTTGATTGTCGTAGTTGTTCGGTCGGTACCCGTTGTTGTTGGAGTTGTTGACATAGTGGGCATCTTCTCGCGTTTCAGGGCAGTCATTCCCCAAATGGCCAGTGTTGCCAAAGACTTCGCAGGTTATGCGAGCGTCCATGACTTGCACCGTTTCTTGAGCAGGGGCCTCCAGTTTCTTCATTAGGAGGTCCACCTTGGCAGCGAGCATGTCCAAAGCTTCAGCTTGGTGAACTCCACGGGTCTTCTCAACTTGGTGAACTCCTCGGGTCTTTGGTTGAGTCCGGTCGTCGGACCAACCTTGGTTCTCAACCATCTTCTCTATGAGGGCCTTCGCACGACTCTCCTCAAGAGAGAAGAACGAGCCTTCAGCAACAGCATCCAGGTACTCACGGGCAGAATTTCTCAGCCCGTGATAGAAGGTTTGGATTATAAACCAATTCTGCATACCATGGTGAGGACAAGCAGAAATATAGTCCTGGAGGCGATCCCATGCCTCCGGGACTGTTTCATCTTTTAACTGCTGGAAACTAGCAATTTTATTCCGGATGGCGTTGGTTTTCCCAACGGGAAAGAACTTTAGCAAGAAAGCACTAGTGCACTTATCCCAGGTGTCTATAGCTTCGCGGTTAGCATAAAACCATTGTTTTGTCTTGCCTAGTAATGAGAATGGAAATAAACGAAGGCGAATGGCATCGATACTTACTCCGCGTATGGTGAATATCTGTTATCCACTCCTATCCACCATACGCGGAGTGACAGTATTGGATAACAGATATTCACCATACGCGGAGTAAGTATCGATGTCATTCGCCTTCGTTTATTTTCCATTCTCATTACTAGGCAAGGCAAAACAATGGTTTTATGCTAACCACGAAGCTATAGACACTTGGGATAAATGCATTAGTGCTTTCTTGCTAAAGTTCTTTCCGGTTGGGAAAACCAACGCCCTCCGGAACAAAATAGCTAGTTTCCAGCAGTTAAAAGATGAAACAGTCCCGGAGGCATGGGATCGCCTGCAGGACTATATTTCTGCTTGTCCTCACCATGGTATGAAGAGTTGGTTTATAATCCAAACTCTCCATCACGGGCTGAGAAATTCTGCCCGTGAGTACCTGGATGCTGCTGCTGGAGGCTCGTTCTTCTCTCTTGAGGAGAGTCGTGCGAAGGCCCTCATAGAGAAGATGGTCGAGAACCAAGGTTGGTCCGATGACCGGACTCAACCGAAGACCAACGAAGTTCAGCAAGTTGAAGCTCTGGACATGCTCGCTGCCAAGATGGACCTCCTGCTTTGTGCAGTGAGGGCACAAATCATCGGTCCGCAAAATGTAGCCCACCAAATCGATTCAACTCTTAGAGATAGGTTCCTAGACCAGCCAGAAGGTGTTCTACCAAAGGGTTTTGAAAGATATTCACCGAGTGAGTAGATTAGGCGATGGGGAGATTTGAATACCTTGAAAGACTTGAAACCGAGAGAAGATGAAGATTTGAATCAAAAACTTGATGGGAAACCAATCACCAGCCTTGGGGCACTCCAATCCCAAAGAGAAATCAACTTTTCCTTGGTTGAATCACCAAATCGCCATGGGAGGAGCCATCCATGGTGAAAACTCGAGGAGAGAGAAAGAGGTGTGGTGAATGGGTAAGGGATGAGAGAGGAAATCACAGGGTGCCAGTAAATCCATGTGGCTCCCTGGGCCAAACCGGTCAGACCGGTTTGGGAAACTGGTCAGACCGGTTTCTCCCAGGTAGCTGAGACAGAACTGATCTGAAAGGATATAGTTCTCCAAAGCTTGTTCACAAGGTCTGAGGGAGTACATGATGGTTTTGTCCTCCAACAACTCCAGATTCCCTTAGAAGATAAGATTTCCAATAAATCCATTTTCTCTCGTTTCTTCCAAGAGAGATGGGAAAGGATGAATAGATAAGGATCTATGGACTTGAGAGAGAGTCTCACTATTTGTGACTAGCCATCAATCAATCAAATTTAACCATAGTCACAAATAGATCGACAATGGTCAAAAGACCAAAACTCAAATATTTTCAAAATTCACACAACCTATCATGCTAGTTGGATTTTTCAAAACCTATCCTATGTCACACAAGCACAAGCACTTATATTGAGCTATAGACCATAATAGCATATTTAGCTTACACCACTTGCTTTTGAAGAGCATTTGACGACAAGTCAATATTAAAAGGTGTCAACCAAATAACTAATGGGTATGCAAGAAAGACACTCAATATAAGCGCATGCAAATGCGCACACTACCATGATATAAAGCCTAGATGCACAAGATAAATGATAGTTAATAGGAAACATACCTTTGCCTCTAGCCAAAAATGGTGTGCAATATAATTAACGTTACTCCACATGCATTATCTCATGAGATGAACATTTGACATGAAAGAGAGAAAACATATTAATTTGCCCAACAACTTAGTTCCATAATATATGACCCTTGTAAGTGGATTGCAAATAGGTCATGAATTATGAAACCTCACAATATAGGCCAAATTCCTTTTCTCTAGTGCATATGTGATGAAATGTGTATGAGAGGCTCACATCCACTAGATTTTAATCACGAAGATCAAATAAGGAATTTAGACTATATTATGGTGAGTTGTCAAAACACATATTAAGATCAAGATCCAAGGTATATGATGACACGCTTTTACCGCTTTGGATCATAGATTGAATTGACAACTCCGAGTGAGAGAATCAATCCCTCACGAGTGAGACTACAAAATCACTAAAAGAAATGTTAGTCTCGAAGATGCAAATATTGAAGTAATCTCCCCCTGAATATGTGCATCATGCATGGATTGCAAGTGACATGCACTTTGTCTTGTTAATGACATAGGAGCATTATTTCAATATTTGGTCAATGGCACAAAATAAATGGCTTATATTGAAATGTGACAAGAAAACTTACTAGCACACAGGTATAAGTTAATATACATATGCCAAAAATGATACCCCATAGAAATATCTCAAATACATCTCCATTTCGCACTTGATGGTTCAAGTTGCAACATTCTGGGCCAAACCGGTCAGACCGGTTTTGCCAGAAGTTGCCCCTCAACGGAAATTTTCGGTCTTGAACCCAATTTACGACAAATGCGACGGAAATATCCGGTGGTTGAGCGGAAATTTCTGGTTGTGCACTGCCAAACACTTGCATTTGAGTTTCTTCCATCGGAGATTGATTTTTCTGCAATTTTGACACAATATTGCTCTAGTAGAGAGCCATTAAAAGCACCACATGGCATATGTAAAGAGATTTATACAAAGTTGTCTTAGCCACTCATCAAATGTCACATTCAGTCAAGAACTTGAAACACTTGATCCTACCAAAGGCGAGAGTGACAGACACTTAAACAATTTAAGCACAATGTTACCGAGATGTCATTGGGTGTAGAGTATTGAGCGGAAGCAACTTTTCTTGGCTTGCTACTTGATCATAAAAGACTTCTTTCAAAGCCAAGCATCCAATGCATCTCTTGGTTCCTACAACCTTATCAAGCATACTTTGGTACCCAACTCATGTTGGGTCCGACAAGGTTAGTGCCAATCGTTGGTAACTTAACCACCTTAGATGTACAAGAAGCATTTGAAGTGTTCCCAAGCTTCACATGATTAGAATGGACACGGTCGGGTTTAGGAATTTTACCATTAGGACAATGTTTACCAAGATGTCCTTTTTCCCAACATGAGAAGCATGTCTTGTGCTTGATGTTTGTTGCCTTCTTCTTGGGTTGCTTGGTAGCCAATTCTCCCTTGTATTTTGCTTGTACTTTGAGAAAGCCTTTATTGAGCCTGATGTGGGGATTCTCGGTTGACACCAGAATATCCGGTTTTGAACTCCCGGATTCCCTTAGATGAGACCCCACATTGCTTGGACATATGCAATCTCATGTCCTTTCTCAAGACAACCAAAGCATCTTTTTTTCTCAATATTTCTTTGCCTTTTGGAGAGTTTTGGCTTGCCTTCTTCACTGATGGAGCACTTGATGGGAGCTTGCTTTTTCTTTTTGGCTCGCTCTTGGCTTGAGTTGGACTTGACTTGATTTATGCAAGAGCTTTGCACGGTTGATCCCTTCTCAAGATTCTTCACCATGATCTCACGGTTATCTTGAGAAGGTTGTGCATTGATCTTGCCTTTGAGAGTCGTGAAGTTCTTCGTGAGTCTTTCCACCTCTTGCTTGAGGTCTTCATTTTCTTCTGCAACGAGGTCATCACACGACTCTACAAGCACTTCATCATACCAAGAGCGTTTTGCTTGAGAGCTACATGGGTTAGCACATGATAAATTATATTGAATTCGAGAGCATGTGCATTTGTGAGGTTGATGTTCAAATGATTTTACCGATGTTACCATAACCTCATGAGCTATCTCTAGCAAGGCATATGATTCGACAAGCTCTTCATGAGAACACTTGAGTTCTTCATGCTTTGTGTCACACCCCAAAATTTTCAAATTTTTGATGTGAATTCTTAACATAATTAATACAATAATTTTCTAAAAAATTCCAAACTTTATTTAATTTACATGAAATTTATAAATAAATATATATATATATAATATTTACAAAAGCTAAATAAAAATACTTTGTATGTTGCATTCATGCTGCTGTGGTTCGAATTGGAATTTAAATCTAATTTAAATTCGAGTTTGAATTGCATTTGTTTGAGCCCTAGAAAAGTTGTTTAGGTTGGAGATTGGTTTGGCCCCCTGAATTCCTTTTCCCCGCCTTCTTCCCTGCCTCTATTCTTTTTCCCGCGGCCCAACTCAGCTCGCCAGGCCCAACCTTCCTCCTCCCAATCTCGCGCGGCGCACAACGCCAGCACCGCCCAGTCCATCAGCGCTCGCCCAGCTGCCCCTCCGCTTTCGGCCCAGCTCGCAGCCTGGTCCAGCCGTTCCCTGCGCGCATGTCCGCGGCCCAGCCGCCAACTCCCGGCCAATCTCGCTCCGCGCTCGGCCCACTCGTGCCAGCAGCCCAGCCGCGCCTCCCCTTCCCTGCGCATGGCAGCGTCGCCGCCAGCGCCTCGACATTAGCGCCACCCCGCCTTCCGAAGTTCCAGCTGCCCCCTGAGACTACTTAAGGGCGCCACCCCGCCATCCCTCATCCTCATCACCGCCGCCCTCCTCCTCCCTAGTCGGAAGCCGCACCGCCCCACCGCCGCGAGCTCAGCGGAGTGAGAAGCGTCACCGGCGCCATTGCCGGCCGATCCGTCGCTTCGGGCAACGACGGACGAAGCCGAGACCGCCTCGAGCTTCCCCGAGTCGAGCCGAAGCCCCACCACCGGTTTCCATCGTCATCCCGCTGCCGGAGCTCTTCGCCCTCGAGAAGACGCCGCCGTTGGTCGCCTACTCCGCCGCGGCCCGAATTCCGGCCATTGCCATCCTCCTCCCACGCCGGTGAGCACCTCCACGACTTTAACCCGACCCCCTCCTTCCCATGCGCTAATTACTCGCGGTCCTAGGACGCCACATCACCGACAAGCTGAGCCGCCCAGGAGCGCCGGCGAGCACCTCTATTCTGTCTAGATGAAGGAGATGAAGTTTTTGCTAAAAGCCCCCTGAGAAATCCTATATCCTTTAGATCGATTTCTGTGTCTTGCAGCTTTACAGATAACCCCCTACAAGAATTACCCTTCTGCACATAAACCCAACCCGAGCAGCTTTTGCAGATCTAACCCCAGTCTTTGTTGTTTTTACGGCACTGTTTGCTGAGCCTTGCGAAAATCTTCAGCTAGCCCCTGTAGTCTATGGTTAATTACAAACAGGTCCCTGCAAACTTTAGCCCATAAAATCCACGTTTTAGATTCGATTCAACCCGTTCTAGTTGCGTTAGATTTATGTCAACTTAAACTACGATCTAGTACTATTATTTATCATATGACATGTTTCTGTATTTTTATTTAATATTAAGTTAATTAAATGCTATCTAAATATCTTTTCTTAATTAAAATCTACTTAAGGTTATATAGTTTTTCATACTAAGGTTAACATGATTAATAATTATTCATTAGTTTTCTAAATAAAATACAATTAAGTTTCACTTCGGTTTTTCATAAATGAATATTAATTTGATGAGTAAATTACACCCACCATCAAATAACTTGTAAGGTTGTATCACTTTGGTCCAAGAAGTTGTAAAACATGCAAACACATACATAAAATTGTCACTTGCATGCATGTAAGGTCACATATACACAACCGATCGTGTTTTTGCCAGGATGACAAGCCACTTCGACTAGAGCTTAGGTCTGGGCGTATTTTAGAATTTTATAGAACAATTGACCATGCGGTTTATACATCGGTAGAGCAAATATAGTTATGTTGCCATCAATTAAATATATTTTCTTCCTCCATAAAAAATATTATTCGTTACATTTATTTGAGATGCACTCTGGTGATAATGCAATGTTAATAGATTTCCCCTATAGTTAGGACTCGGCTCTTACAGATGAGTCCTAATAACTGCTTTATTATATATACTCATTTAACTGATCATTGTTTTGTATGGCTCATGGATTCTGGTACATTTTCATCTTGTAACGTTGTGAAAACTTTAAAGTCAAATATAACGCTATTTGCTTGGTATTTGTGGATTTGACACAAGTGGGGATTTTATTAGATGCAAATATAGTTATTAAGCTCGCCACATGTTTATGAGTATGCTCCCTTACTTATACATTTACTCCTACTGTGTGATGAAAGAATAGGCAGATGACATGAATTGGTTGCAGAAACACTTTTGCCACTCGTTAGTATTTTGATTGTTTTTACCGTGAAAAAATACAATCGGTGGTGTAGATTTGACCTTACATGACCATATTCGACAAGTTTATGCATATGTTTGCATGTTTTACAACTTGTTGGATCAAAATGATACAATCATACAAGTTATTGTATGGTGAGTGCGATTTACTCTAATTTGATTAATGTTTATTATTTAACTAGCTTCTTCTAATTAAAAGCAATTTAGAGTGACTTTGACTTTTCATAAATAAATGTTAACATTGATTAATATTAACATAAATATGTTTTTGATTATAATATTAAATTAAGAAACACGGTTTATAAAGGTAATCGATTAGATGCTCTCACATGCTTCATTTCAAGTTAGTGTTTTAATTGAATAAATTGTACTTGAACATGACTAAGTTTACTTCATCTTTTCTAAAGGTTAAAATATATTTTGTATTCATTATTTATGTGGTTTTTCTTAAATTAAAATAAATGAAGCTTATAGTCTTTCATTAAATACAAATCTTCCGATAGCTGTATCTTTTCAACCGTTGCTCCGTTTTCAGCGATCCTTGCGCTCATGTGACCATCGAACCAAGCCCTCCTTTAGCGCGCTCTTTGAAAGCTTTTCCTTTGAAATGTGTACTGTTCTTAGTTGTATATTGTTTGTTTGCTTGTTTAGCTACATGTTGTGCTCGATGTTTGATGCGAGTAGAGGAACGTCATCAAGAGATTTCATGGAGAAGAGCTTGAAGATCAAGAGCTGAAGACTAAGAGTGATAATACTGGATTTGAGGCAAGTTATAGCACGGACAATCCTTGCTACCTACACACCTTTAATACATTATTTACTGCATTTGCATGTGTCTAAATTGTTTCCTATTAAGGTTGTACCTAGCTTTGTTTATCATGTACCTTGATTTACCTTGGGTTTATGCATATGGGTAGAATCTTTGTTACGCGCAGCTACTATCACTATTATTTAATTGATCAATTTGACTTAATGGTTCACTTTGACATTGATAAAACTTGCTTTTTAGCAACATGGTTCAGGGAGCTAGAGCATGTGCTTCGTGCTTTGTTCTAGTGTCTCTCCCTAAGGACTGGTTCTTAAAGCGGCAACCAAGGAGCCTGTCACCACCGCCAGAACTATAATGGCTCTAGTCTTGGACAAGTAGCATGTACGGCTCTAGCTTGACAGTGGTTACTGACGGGCCGACGGCGTTAAGGGAAGCAAGGCGTGGGGTGTTTTCCCGATTCCACCGAGGACGGTAGCCCCGTCGGCTGTCTCGTTAGGCACAGTCCCATGTTGGGAGCCACCGTGAGTGCGGGAGCTCCGCACGTTGCACTCTTTATTTTTGTTTGCATGCGTTGCCCGCGCTTTGGACGCCATTGACCCTCCTACCACTGCGCCCTGGGAGTGAGTCAATCTCGGTGCCTAAGGACTCACCACCTTGTTGTACCTTAGCGGCTACTGTTTTGTTAGGGTGTCTTGTGAAAGGCCTCGTAGCGTCCCTATGCGGTCACACCTCGGAAGTGTGATTTGTGGGGTCTGATCCACCTCCGCGTGGTTGGGTGCAAATTTCCTTTGAACTTTTACGCGACTGGTGGGTAAAGGGTGAAACCTCTGCAGAGTGTAAATCTATCATGATAGCCTTGCTCAGGGTCACGAGCGGCCTGGATCCTTTTTTATTAGAAGTTAATGTTTATTTATGCTTAATGTCACTTACACATTATTAATTGGGTTACAACTGGGATTCATGCACTTGTAGTAATTTGGATAATGATAAAACGAACCAACTAAAAGTGCTAATGCAGTTAAGTCGTGTCTAGCCTTTTTGAGCCTTCATAACCCATGCTATACTTGCTAAGTAATTATGCTACTTACACTTGCTATTTATTCAACAAAATCCCGGACGGGTAACAGATTGGGTTGTGCATGAGTATGCTGCTGAGTTTCCAGAAGATCTATCGTACTACTGAGTTGCGTTCTCCCACTCAGAGTCCCTGTGGAGTGCGGCTTCATTTTGAGAGTTTTTAGTCTTCCGTTGTATTGGTTAGTTTATTTATGATGCACTCTGATGAAAAACTCTATTTATTCGAGTATTTATTCAGCATATGATCTTTGTTTACCATATTTGTTTGCTATATGTGTACTATGACTTCCTGGGCACACATATGGCCACATTCGGGTTTCAGTGTAAATCTGTGTGTGACACTTTGCTTGTAGTTTCTCATGCTTGCTAGCTAGCAAATCAAGTTGTTGCTTGAGCACTTGATTTTCTTTTTCTTCAAGGAAGCTACACAAGAAAGAGAGTTAGCGGCACATGCATAATCCTCGACCACAGCCTCATACTTACAAACTAAAGAAGCATTGATGAACCTGACTTTCTCAAGCTCTTTGGTGAGGGCTTAGATAGTAGCATCTTTTGAATCTTCGGCTTCCTTGACATCTTTGGCCACGAAGCACTGAGACACCTCATCACGGGAGGATGTCACTGCCTTTGAGCTCGAAAACTTTGCTTGCGCGGCAGCGCCCACCTTTCTTGCTACCAGTTGCATGTCTTCTACCCAAACCGGTCAGACCGGTTTTAGAAACCGGTTGGACCAGTTTTGGCAGTGAGATGGCAGCTGAGCCGCCTTGATCTTGTGGCTCCTTGGTGGTGATCACATGAGGCTTGGTGCATGTTTTTGCTAATGTAGAACACTCCTCATGTGACCTGGTTCTTGTATGCTCTTTCTTGTCGCTTGTGGTGTTTACAAATAATTTCTCTATTCGATCCCAAATGAGATGAGCATCAAATAGAGTTGCTGCATCTTCTAGGATTATTTCTTTAACTTCCTTGCTCACAACACCAAATAAAAATTAGCAACACGAGCGTTGAGTTGAAGACAATCCATCTCGTCTTCGGTTGGATTGGACACATTCCAATCAACACTAGGACGATCGATGCCTTCAACCACAACCCGCTCAAGAATAGGACTCATGGCCCTAATATCATTAAGTGCATGAGCGGACCAAGAGATATAATTTGAGCCGTCACTAGCTAGAGGCTCATAGGTTACCTTAACCGAGGTCGACATCTTTCCTCACGGTGGTTAAGCTTAGATGTGATGCCAAGCTCTGATGTTAATTGGAAGAACCTTGAGTCACCTAGAGGGGGGTGAATAGGTGAATCTGCAAATCACAACACTTTTTTGCACTGTCAGCACTGAAACCGGTCAGACCGGTTTCTGGCAAAAAACTCAAACAATGTAAATTGCCCCCTCTACGAGTTCTAGCACAAACCAAACTTGGTGATCAGCTTCTATAGATGATTTCTAGCAAGTTCACTAAGTACCTGCACACATGTAAAGCACAACCAAGTAAATTGAAGCGGAAGTAAATGTAAATGCTAGAATTGAACTTGTGAGGCAAACTAAATGAGAGACGTGATGACTTGTTTCCCGAAGTTCGGATTCACCGCTGCCACTAAGGCTGCCACCAAGGCACGATGAATCATACGTCTCCGTTGAGGGCCTACGAAAGGTGGGCTTATCCACTCTAAGCCACTTTCCTCGATTCCACTAACTTGTAACCATTTCCCACGAAGGAGGCAAGGCCGGCCTTTACAAACAATCTGTGGCTCCCCACAAACACGGTAGCTCACCGTCAATGCCGAGCCGTTGTTGGCGGTCGTTACAACCCAAATCCGACCACCAATACTCGGGAATAAATGAGGTTTTATGCAACATTCCATGTACTTAGGTTTTATTTCTAATAAAGTTCCACGAGTTTTGGTGAGTGTCACTTGTGCAAGTACAACTACGACAAATACACGCTATTGGAGCCGAAAATGACCGAATCGGCCGAACGACTCTGTTCGGCCGGTTACCCCCCTTAGCCGTACAAGTCACCGGGAGCCGTCCACATCAACAATGACCGAGCAACTACATCACATGCCACGTGGACGACCGTTAACTCATCCCGGAGCACCGCCACATCACTCAGGGCCTGAACAACACGAACCCAGCACCCAAGGCCGGCCCAGGAGGGGTCCAAGACCGAAGGCGGTGCAGGGGGGCCAGCCACGGGCTAGGCCTGGTTTGGCCGAACCAAGGCCTTCGACCGAACCACCCCTAGCAGCCAACCAACCCCAGGGGGAAAATCCCAGCCCCTGGTGGCCAGGTCGGTGGATCCAAGGGTTCGGCCGAACCGGGTAGTTCGGCCGAACCGCCTTCCTTCGCCCGAACCGCCAGGGAGCACCCCCCTGGTCCCTTGGCGGTTACTCCACCCTCAACCGTCATTAGGAGCTATAAATAGAGGAGTATCACTCACTTGTAAACACACACCAAGCCAAGGAGCTCTCTCATTCCACTTGTTCTAGTAGAGTTAGGATAGTTCAGTTGGGAGTTAGAGTTGAGTCGAGTTATGCCTCGGAGGTTCCGGAGTCGTCTTCAGAAGCTCTGGTATAAGCTCTTGTATCTTTTACTTTTCCTTTTGTAAGACTTTGAGTTATCAATATAGTTATCTTTATCACTTGCCTTTGTCATTTATAGCTTGCTCCTACTTTATTCTAGTTTCATCTATATCTTGTTTAGGCTATAGTCGGTTCTAGTTCTAGTGCTTGTAGTTCTTGTTTAATTCTTTATAGTGCTTGTAGTCTTGTTTAAGTCTTTGTCTTGGCTGGTTCTTCGATCTTGCTTAATACTGGAGGTGAATTGTCACCAAGAGTATTGACAAGGTTGCTTGCTCTTGCTAGCAGAGTAGGTAGTTGTTGACTAGTGTAGGAGTGGTTTCTAGACTAGCCAGTGGCCTTAGTTTGCCCCCGTCGCAACGGAGGTGGTAGCCGTAAGGTGGTGACAGGCCTTTCGGTCTTTGTAGCCCATCACGTTAGTTCCGGTCTGTAGGATCTCCCAGTGAGGAGTTGGTGGCACCCCTTCTCATCCCTTTCTGTGTGTCATAGGTTCCTTTGTCCCGAAGCTAAGACAAGAGAGTTAACCCAGACCTTCTAGTGCTGGCTCTATTGCCGTTGTATCTCTAAGCTAGAGTGACATATGTAGATAAAGTATCCAGGAGTCCTCTATCTCTTCTCGTTGTCCTCCCAGCTATCTATCTCTTCTCTCCCTTACCTGAGTATCCCTTGAGCTGTGTGTCCGGTATATCCACTCCTATCCAATACCGTTATCCCCTGTCTTGTCTAGTCATGTACCTTTCTCTTACAGTGTGTACCCTTCTCTGATAGTCTCGAATATCTGTTCACTAGTAATCTTGCCAAAGCTTCTCTGCGGAAATATAAATTACGATACCTCGGGATACTTCCAGGTGAAGTGCTACAGCGGTGATTTTGTGCGCTTGCAGAATATTTCTATATTTTACTAATCGATAAGGAAAACCACTGAAACACTCCTTACCCCAGTACTAGGATTCTCAATTCTGATATTGGATCGTAAGAAGTGCCAACAGTCGTCTAGGAGTGTAACACCCTAGTTTTAATATTAGTAGGTTTTTAAAAGTTTTATAAAATTTGCTAGAAACAAATACGCAGTGTGCATAATTTGTTTGCAAATTATTTGAAAAGAAATATTATTTTCTAAATGAAACCCAATATACATGGTTGCCTGCATTCATGCTGTTGCATAGTGTTTTTGCTTGGAAAATATTTTGGTTTGCTAAAGTTCAATTAGGCATATCTCTGGAAGTATTAAAATACTAGAAAATTTCTTTGAACTTCTTTGAACCCAAACTCGTTTTTATTCCCGACCCAAAGTCACGTAGCTCTCTATCTATTTCTCTCTTCGGAAAATTTCCTAGCTGCCCATCTGAAATAAAACTCATTAACAGCCCGCCAGCACCTTCTCCATCTCTCTATCATGTGCGCAGGCCCCCACATGTCATCCACCTTCCTTTCCATTTATTCGTTTCTCCTACGCCCAAACAAATCAAGATCCCCATAACACCTACAGTGCCCCTCCCTCTCCTTGCATGCAACTGGACACATATGTGCGCACCTTTCCCCTCCTCAGACGTTGAGAGTGCAGCAAAGGTCATTCAGTAGGCCATTATGGCCATCAAACTGCCAGCCAATGCAAAATTACTCTCTCTACGGTTCTTCTTTTCCTCTCTGAACTGCACAGGCGTGATCCTTTTTCCCTCCCCATCGTTTCCTCTGTCCCTTCCCCCTCCCTTCAGTTACCCTTGTAATTAACAGGAGCAATAGCACTAATGACAATTCAGTTTTCAGCAGGCCATTACGGCAATGAAGCAACCTCTCTAATTCCTCTCCCTGTTGTATTCTTTTTCCTCTACAAAATACATGAGTCCATGCACACCTGAGCCTTTTTGCATCCACGCCACCACCATCACTTCCACTGTTTCCATCTGCTGGTGATTTGGATCCTCTTCCCTCCCGTGAGAACTCATGGAGGCAACCCCAGTGCTCCTTGATGTGAAACTGAGGACTCCAAAATGCAGTGCCATCTGTCTTTTTTATACAACACCATGGTGAGATTCCTCGTTCCCTCTTCGTCTGATTTTTCCACTGCTTGTTCAAATCCGTGCGCTGCAGCTCTGTTCCGGCGAGGCGCCAGCGAGCCGCCCCCGTGCTTGTTTCTGTTCGGGCGGCGCTGTCTACCAGGAACGAGCAGAGGCGCCGCGGGCCATTCATAGGTGAGAAACCGCCCAGCTTAGAAACAAAAAGAAAAATAAAATAAAATACCTCTTCATTATTTATGTCTAGCCCATCAAATTGGAATTATGCGCCCAGATCATGTCAACCTGTTCTGACCAGCAATTTTGAGGTCTTAATGTTGGACAATGCTAAAAACAATCTACCTTGTTCCTGTGTCTTGAGAAATGTAGCAGCAGCTACCTCTTTCCATCCAAACAAAAAAATTCAGAATAGTCCTCAATGATGTCAGCATGACACCACTTTAGAATATTAACCAAAATTCCACAAAGCATATTCGGCGATGCCAAAAATTGATGCTGATGTCACAATTCTTGTTTTCCCAGTACTTTAATATTTTCCGAAATAGCAGTTTTACAGTTTAGCCCTCGATAGTAAAACGCTTATATCTTTTAGTTCGTAGCTCCGATTCATGCGATTCTCGCGGTCACGCGTTCGTAGCGACGAGCTCTGTACTTTAAAATGAATGTTAATCTGTTCACATGATGTTTGGTGTACTATTTTTATTTATTTGTATGTATGCTTGTTTCGGTAGTTGTCAAATTTATACGTGGAGATGTACATGATCTTACAAGCTGATGGATTCCCTAAACATTAGCAGCAGGGATGTGAAGATAGGCAAGTGTCCTTGAACATCTTGCTATTTTGTATCTTTACTTTTGTAACATAATGTCGCATTTTATTTATGCTTTTCATGCATTTTAGATGTCAATTTGATGGGAATCCTAATAGGTTGTTTACTAGAATTTCTTGATCATCCTTGTAGCCCTTAGAGGTAACCTATTAAGGGTAGTTTGTGCTTAGCTTTGCTGAAACATGGGTTGGTTGGTTGGTTATAATTAATTTTGACTAATAATATATGCAACATGTGGGTTGGTAATTGTTTTTAGCAACATGGAACCTTAGGTGACTTCTGGCAAGTGTTGGATGTGTTGATGTTGGATTTTGAAATATGGACAAAAGGTTTGACTGAGATAAGTTGTTTTGCCAAGTCAGTTGTTTAAGGATTGATCTATGGAGTGACCACCCAGGAATACAGTGCAACCATGAGACCGAATGGGCTCTGGGCTTGGCCAATTAATTAGGGGAAACCGGTGATTGGTGTGGCGAGACGGCGCTGATGAAATACTCGGCAAGGAGTGTGCTGGGCTATCATTTATTAGAGTGCTTTTGTAAAGGTCTCATAGTGAAACTCAGTATTCGGTCCACGTGGTGTGGGAAGGGTACAATGCTCTCGGGCAATGGGAATCACGGCTTATGGTGAAAGTGTACAAGCTCTGCAGAGTGTAAAACTGTTATAACAGCCGTGCTCACGGTCAAGAGCGGCCTGGACCCTCACATAGTTAGACTGGTTGGGTGGATCACAGAAGTGGAGTCTGTGGTTTGGGAGGTTTATAGCTGCAAGTTGTTTAACCTTAAGTTGGGTGTGGTTTGGAAGCTTTTAACAACAATTTCTATTAGGTGCTTAATTAAAATACAACCAACTAAAATATGAGCTTTGCAGTCCACTAAATATTGCCTCCTTGTTCAAGCCTTGCATGTCATATTTTTTTCCTCCACTTGCGGAGTACACGCCTCCAGGTGTACTCACCGTTTTCCCTTTCAACCCCTGCTGTGTCTATATTGCTGCTGCTCAGATAGAAGTAAAATGGATCTACACGATAAAGATGGAGTTCTAGGCTGGCGTGCCCCCGGTCAACTGCCTGTGGAAGATGGAGTCATTCGCTGCAATAGTTTAAATGTGAAATCTTTTGTTTAAGACCCTCTGGTCATTTTGTAATCTATTACACACTTTGTAATGATGTATGTTCTATTATTCACTGATGATGTCGCCGTATGCATGAAATCTTGATCTTGGGCATGCATATGGTACGCGTTCGGCTTGTCCTTAAAACCGGGTGTGACAAGGAGGCTTCACCTCGAAGAGTAACAAATGCTTCAATGGTTGCTAGACTTCACCGGAAGTGCTCAAGCTATGGATTTGCTCTTTGTAGTTGCAACTAGCTCACTCAATCTTTCTATTGCTCACACACAATACATCCCTCAACCCAAATCCAAAGATATGATCAAAATCAATCAACTCTCACAAAGAGAGGCTTGGGGAGAGCTTGCTGGTGCTTGAGAAGGCCCTGGACGCACAAGAGAGTCAAATGAACCAGCATCCCTCAAAGGAGAGGGCCAAGGGGTATAAATACCCCACAACCAAAAACTAGTCGTTATGTCAGTGGTAAACCGGTCAGACCGGTTTGGGTCGAGTCAGCACACTTAAGTCCTCCAAGGACTTCTCTCTCAAGTCTAACTCACATTGGTTGATATATGAGCACTTTTGGTGTTGTCAAACAACTAATGTTGCATCCCTCTTGATAGTACGACATTCCTAAACTCAAGATTAAAAACAATAAAAGAAACCTTCCACTTGAGCTTCATGTATTTGTTGATGCCACACATGATCATTCTCATCTTTGAGGGCTCACAACATTCCTTTTTTGCTGAGCAAATCCAACTTGAGCCAATGGCTTAGAATTTCTAAGTATATGAACCAATTCATAAGCCATTCCAATATATGATCTATAGTGATTAGATGTGTTGCATAGCTTCACTCTATAAGGCTTGATTAGTGCATAGAGACCAAACCAAGATGCTAGTCTTCACCCAAGCAAAGTTCCTCGACTACAAGACCAACTTGCCCTTCTCTTTGCTTGGTACCTGGACACCGTCATCTAGTTTAACCCCTTTCACCAAATCTAGCCACTTTTGAGTTCCACTTTGTATTGCATCATCATGAATACCACTTTGAATTCCATGTCTTCAACTAACTTGAGATATGTCCAATATTGTCTTCTATGTTGTCTTTGGTAAATAACTTGTCCATAAGCTTCCATGCACTTGAGACCATTTACTAACCATAGAATCATGTCTCATTTTGATTGTAACCATTGCCATGGAACAAGCCCAAAGTAATCCTAATTTCTTAATTAATTTCTCCCAATACCCCTTGACAAGCTTCTTCTAGGTGAGACCAACTAATGTGCATAAGCTCTTGTCTCATTTATCATTTCCATTCACTTGTCATTGTATTCCTTAGTTGCATGGGATCACAACCACTTGTTTGCTTTCATATCATTTACACTAACAATGAGCTTATATTCTTCAACAAATATATTTCATGAATGTCCATAAGAATAAAACCCTACTCATATGCTTAGGCAAACAAGCTAAATTATAAATCATGTTGTCATCCAAAATCACCAAAATATATAAGTGACTAGATGCACTTTCAAGAACTTAATGTGGCCCCGCCGCCACGTGTATCGACCAAGTCTTCTCTTCATAACTGCATCGGCACTATCGGCTTCCAATCACATCCGCTTCAATTACGTCAGTTTCGACCGCATTGGCTCTTGTTTACATAGACTCCATCGGCTCTGATCATATCGGCTTCAACCAGCTCCATCGGCTTTTGTGATCATGTTGATTTCATCGGCCCTGAGCACATCGGCCTCATTATTCAACTCTTCATCGGCCGTTTCCTTAGCTTCGACGTCAAACACCGGCTTTTATCGGCTAGTCCCTTTTGACCATATATTTGTCCAGATGTAGATAGTTAACAACTGAATAGATGTAGATAGTGTTATTTTTGCATTTTAATTAAGTTGCCCAGAGTGGAATTAGTTCGAAGATGGATGGGAACTGGATCCTCTCTTATTGATGACTCTCCCAGTTCACCACCGACACTGCTACTCCAAAATCTAATTAAGAGTTGCTGAATAAAGTTTGATGTTGATTAAAAAAAAGGAAAGAGTATGCTGATGCATCATATCGAAATGCTATAAATTTTCGTTGGACTGTCATCTCTGCTGCTTTTGATTTTGCAGATGGGAAGAAATGTTTGGCCTTAGTGTTCGTATGAAGGTAACGCAATGCCAAGATCAGTTGCAATTCTCATATATATTGTGCTTTCTGTTCATAATTCCAGAAAAATAGTGCAATGTCAGTAATGAGGATTGTTGGTTGTTAGATATGTCTGCTCATCTATGCATATGTTAGGTTGTTAGCGGTACCTAATTGATAAGTTTTCTGCTCACCTACATTAGACTGGATATAGGAGTAGCTATGTTATTGGATTGGATTAATAGGATTAGTATAGAAATAGTATGGTCTCAACAATGTCAAAAAGGGCATGTCAAAAAGGGAAAAAGAAGGTAAATGGCAGAGGATTTTAGGAGTATCCACTATTTGTAGTCTAAATTACTGATACCGTTTGTTCCTTTTTGCATGCTCCACCCTACTGAAGTTCAGTGGCAATCTGTTCATTGAGATATAGAACTGTTAGCATTTTCATGATCCAGTATTCAGTGAAGATCTGGTAGAATTTTACAAGGTTAAAATTAAACAACAGTTTGTGTTTTCATATGATAATGTGCAAAGTGTGATGACATGAGCACGGATTGCTATTTATTTATGAGTTGAGTTGATGCAATGTGGGAGTGACATGCATACCAGTATACAGTTGAGTTCTGATTAGCAACTTTAGAGATGGGAGCAATATTTTATTATAATTTTTAGATATGTTTCCCCAGTTAAACGTGAGCAATGTTTTCTTATATTTCATCATTAATAAACAATTTAGCAATTTGTTTCATACTGTTTGTTTAATAAAAAATGCACAAATTTATTGTTCTCAATATGAGTACCAATATGTTATTATTGATTTTGGCGATTGCAGAAGTCTTAGGATTTGCATGCCATCTGTTGCTCAATAGGCTACAGCTGAAGTTACAGTTCTGATTTTCAGTAGCTACTTGAAAGTAATATATGTGAACCATAGGTATAAGATGAATTTTGACACCATCTGCTTGGCCTTGTTGTCCTAGACCATCTGCATTTGAAAATAATAGATGTAAAATAATAGCAGTGTCGTTTCTACCGTGTCATCTAATCACGCGTATATCACTGTTGAAACAACATCTGAATGAATTCAGAAAGAATTTTTCATTTTTGTCATGTGAGGCTGTTATTTCGCATTATTTCATTTTTGACTACCCTGGCTTCTTTATTTTTGTCATGTGAGGCTGAACTGATCTCAGATTCTCAGAAGTATGCTTGCTCCTTACAGACATGACAATATGACATTTTCAACATATGCAGATGTGATCGTATTTGTGGAGTGGAGATTAGCAACAAAAATAGAGCTTGAATACTTGGAAGAGGCATTTACAACTTCAAACTACATATGCTGGCCTAGAGGGTGCTTTTTTATACTGGTAGTAGTTAAATATTTGAAATTTTGTTGTGTACATATTTGAACTGAAGTTGCTCTTCCCTCCAAAAATAAAAACTTTGAAATTATGAACAATATGTAAACTTTGTATGCTCAACTGCTGTTAGTTCTGTACCATCTGTAGTTCTGTAAAATTGTTGCAAGCTGAAAAATATATTCAATGATATGATGACGATGTACAACATCCATCCATGCAGCCGGAGAGACCGGCAGACATAACATCCGACAAATGTATCTGCAACGAGTTTTGGTTTTTTTTTATAATGGATTAAATCCAGCCTTGACCAAGAATGGCTACGGCCACAATGAAAACATCCGGCTTCATCTACGTGTGGGTAGAGTCAGGCCAGATTATTATAACAAAAATAAAATAAAAAAAGAAAAAACTGACGGGAACATTACATCCCCAATAAGGGGCTCTAGTAGTCCTACGCGACAAGGATAAACATTGGACACAGACCACCATTGAGGATTGGATGCTTCTTCCATGGCAACAGCACAAAGACTTGGTACGGATACAGCCAGCCAACCAAAATCCGAGCTGTTACGCCAACGAAAGTCACCTCCGCCTTGAGTTGAATACTGAGTAATGACTTGAGCTGTTACTACGAGTTTTGGCCAACCCCAGTTTGGAAAGTGTCATAAATGGGACACTGTATCATTTCGTTTGTATTTGTGAATAATTGTCCAAATATTGATTAATTAGGCTCAAAATATTCGTCTCACAAAGTACAACAAAACTGTGTAATTAGTTTTTATTTCATCTACATTTAGTACTTCATGCATGTTTCGACATTTGATGTGAATCGTCTTTTTACATAGTAGAATTTAAGATGGAATTTGAGAACTGTATGAAATTTGAGAGTGAAATTTGGGAACGCCATAGTTTATTAGCTACCCCGAGTGGGAGTTGCACCGAGGGAAAGCAACTGACAGAAAAAACCCCGCTGCAGCGAAACAACCACATCATGAGCTGAGCTAAATTTTAGGACTATAAGACGGCTTCCTCACCATTGTACGGGCTTTGTTGCCATGCAATCAATAGTATTTCTTTATTTTTCCATAAATTAAGAGATTTTGTATTGCTATGAGACAACTAAAACAACAATCTATTATATATAGGTTGTCTGATAAGTCATCTCAAGATTACGTGTCGCTGCATGAGACGGCCGAGTTTTGTTGCCATGCAATCAATAGTATTTCTTTATTTTTCCATAAATTAAGGAATTTTGTATTGCTATAAGACAACTAAAACAACAACCTATTATATATAGGTTGTCTGATAAATCATCTCAAGATCAAGATTAGTGTCGCTGCATTAGACATTAGACGGTAGGACACCCTTAGGGGGCCGCCGCAGGCTGCCTTCCTTGGTTTTGCCCGTCTTCCCACAAAGCACATGGCAGATTGGATACAGACCTGCTGGAAATGCTTGCACATCGTCCGATAGGCAGCGGAAAGGATCCAATTAACTTACTTCTTAGCATATAATACACACAAAAATGTCTGCGTTTAATTGACATACCATAACATCACAGTTTACTCGCACTCAGCACAAGGACCATGACAAGAATGCCAGACTAACAATCTACTACCCAATTGAGCTACAAATATATCTAGCACAAAAAATTGCTACATTAAATACATCTCCGTCCGTTTCAAACATAGGGGCGGCACAGCCAACTGAAACACAGTAGCTTCAATGCGTCGAGGTGGGGTTGTAACGAAGATGCTGCTCATAGTATTCTATAAGCTGCAAATGAGAAAGATAATTGTTGTGATAATTCATTTTTCCTTCATCAAGTGAAATGAGAAGACAATAAGGCCATACCACTAAGGGCTCCTTAGCTTTCAACTGCTTGTCATCTACGAGTACTTCTTTTCCATCAGACCTGCCCATCACGTTGGTGAGCAGAAATATTCAGCAAAGTGTATAGGAGACACACATGTATGTAAATTATAACATGATAGCACTCAAGCAAACAGAAGTGTGCTAGTACACAGAAACAGAAGCCACATGGCAAACAAATTGCAGGATAATACGAGTAGATAGGATGATTGCTGCTGCATGATGACAACTAGACGATGTATCTTCGTTCGGTTGTACATAATGAATTAAATGATATAGCTGACCCATAACTCCATCACATTTAGATGCTTCATTGATATGCTACATCAAAAACCATGCAACATCTACTTTGACTAGAAACCATGGATTGCAAATTTATTTCAAAGACATTTCCAAAGCTGACTGCAACAATGTACAAATAGACTCGAAGAATTAAATGATCATACAATATAAGCCAAGGGACATGGATGAACTCGATATCAATACTTTGTAGTAACCCACGACATAACCATATTTTATAATTTGGAATGTCATGATTTCTCACTTTTATTTAAATTTTAGTTCCATGCTTGAATACAGAGTAGGGTTTCATACCAATGTGTACTAAACAAATAGCGAGTTCATTCCAAAATTCAGGAACATAATATCCCACATTTCCAAAACTAACTTTCCAGTACTCATCAGATAAAAGGTCTACTTTAGACCTGAGTCAAGCCAGGTAATTCTCGTACCATGGAAGTTCCAATCCACAGGACCATAAAAAAATAATAATAAAGTCAACATTTGATAATATACAGTATACAAAGTTGCTACAGAGTCCTTCTATATTCCATACTGTCAGGGGAATGGGACCAGCTAGGCCTGGGCCCACGGTACTGTAGCGCGGTACTGTAGCGCGTGAACAGTAAATCCGGGAATAGGATTAGTTGTTACCAAATAATAGGGATTAGTTTCTTAAGAGTCAAGTCTTCTCATCTATATAAGGATGGGATTGTATCTCCTAGCAATCAATCAAGAAAGAAGTATCAATCACCCAAATCCCCCAAAAGGTCTAGTCTCCCTCCACGCCGTCTTTGCCCGGCCTTCCTCTCGGCAATGGTTATCCTCTAATGGACCTCAGTCCATAACACATACCCAATTATCATCTATAATATTTGATGATACCAATTTGATGATACAGATGTAGTTTTAGAAACAAGTGATCACAAATAAAAGTATGTAATCCCCAAAATTGGGGTGCAACAAGATCTTGAATGCACATTTAAAGCCCCTGAAAGACCTCTTCCAATTATCTTTACAATATTTGCCTAACTATATTATCCAATCCATTCCATAGGAAACTCAAGATATCAAATATTAAAAGAAATAAAATAAAAATGAATGTTTTTTTAGGAAAACAAATTAGGCTGAGTTTGGATCCAAGTTGATTGTGGAAACCAGATTGTAAAATCTGGATAGTTCAAAGTTGGACTGTGAAAGTTGTGATAGATGTCCTGTTTGGATCTCAAGATTGTAAGGTAGATGGTGTGTTGTTTTGTCCTGTGAAATGTCTATTTTGCCCTTACAATATTTGGTTAAAAAGGGCAAGGGCAAAGTTGTCTTTTACAGTCCAAAAGCTAGGAGAAGCTGGGTTTGCTCAGCTTGTGGAATTCCAGAATCTGCTAGTGGTTGATATGTAAAATCTGGTCTGTTTGGATCCATAAGTTGTTTCTGGAAGCTAGATTCTAGAATTTTATGGGATCCAAACAGGCCCTTAACCTTAAGACAATTTAGCCATACCCAGGATTAACAGAACAAGAAAGTGACCTATTAAAAAAACCAGTGTACAAGAAATTTTAAATTAACACCTTCCTCTCATGTCTGACCTAGCTTCAACTTCCACTTTAAAATTCACTAAAAAATTCAACTACTGATTTACTAATGGATATAATAAATGCATGGACATAGAGCTTCATAGGTACACCGGTACAGAGATAAACTATTTGAGTTTTAAATTAATTCACATATTGCACTATCAGCTTAAGACCTTAGGATAATGCATTGAGGGCAATATAAAAAATTTGGATCAAATATACCTATGAAACAGATGATTTAGGTAACTGCCACTAAGGACAGTAAACCAAGCATTCTAGTCTGAGAACTGGTGTTTTTTTAATGTTCCATAACGTATGATAAAGTATGGCTTCTTGTGGACTCATGATATTGCTCTAATTAGACAGGGAGCAACAGCAAAAAACAACCATCATCAGTAAATAAAAATTAAACTTGGTAGAGATTCAGCAGCTAAGACCAGCAGACTAAGGAAGAAGGTACATCATTAATCACCTGAGTGCCTTGAAAGTTATTGCCACTTGCTGCACACCATCCATAATGGTGGCAAAATAGCGCACTGGCTTGATAATCTTGACAATCTTAGGATCATGAATATGGCTACCGGAGTCCTCCCCTTTATTCTTATCACCAGTTTCTCCTTCTGTGGAATCAACATACTCGTTGCCTGGCTTGTCACTTGTGCGATCATGAATCTCTCCTAGATCTTGTGGAGTTGCTTCATCCTGCTTGAACCTCCTAACACATCCAGACTTGCGCTTCTTTGCACCAGTTATCTGGCCACCCTGAGATGGGGGTGCTCGTACCAAAGTTTCCACCTTTGATGAACCATTCGCAAGGTGATTGTCGTCTTGTTGGTCAGTCAAGCTAACAGATAGAGGTGGCCCTTGTGATGGAAACCCAACCGAAACCACCCCGGAACTGCCGCCCTCCTGTAATACTCTTTGCCCAAGCACATTCACTGACGCATCAAGTCCGCAAAAAGAGGTCTTGTTACCATTATTACTGGCTCTCCTACTACTTGTCCTGCAGGGTAGTTTCTTGAGGTCTGCGGCATGAGGGCCTGTCATGGACCGGGCCTCCGACCTAGGTGGGCGACCCCGTTTGCCACGAGAAGGGTTAGGATCGGATGTTGGAGTAGTAGCAGTCTTACGCTTTCGCTTCCTAGAAGACCTTGGTGAGCGTGACCTGCATTCAAGAACCACCAGCACAATATACAGTGTTATCTTCTGCAATTGTGGCAGTAATTCTGAAGAGAGAAGTGCTTAACATTCATACCGCTTGTCAAAAGCATCAACAATGTCAGAGCAGGCCTTCAGGTTCTCAAGGGGTTCCCATGTATTAGCACTCTCCGGCCAGCCACGCCTTATAAATCACATCTGATTGTTAGGGATATAGAATAAGCAACAACAATTGCAGCAAACATGCATATACAATTAACTTTGAATCCGTAGTCAACAAGCAAGGAAAGAAAGAGCAATAAGGCATCACACAATGAATCTATTGAATGAAGCAAACATGAGGATAGAGGAAGACATGACTCAATGCCTACCAAATCTGACCACCAAAATGCAAATACAGATGCAAATACAGCAACCTGCGCTCTATTTAACAAGGGAACGGAAGCGAATAAAAGAACTTCAGTAGAACATTACCAAAAAGCCATTGTTCAGTGTGGAGTTCATAATTTAGCGTCGACACAGTGATAAAAACTTCCTAAGAGCCACAAGGGTAGATTGACGGCACCAAGCCATGCTGACATTCTAATGTAAAATACCAACAGCAGATTCAAATCATAGAACAGACAAGGAAACGCATTCCATGAAACAATAAAACAACGAAAATTTCCAGAGGAATTATACACAAACCCGCTTCTCGTTCCCTATCAAGCACAAACAAATGTATAGAATATTAAACACCAAAGCATGCCGAAAAGCTACGAATGAAGGGAGAATCCGCACTACTGATTATCTAAGAAACGCGACCCAATCCAAGCAACAATCAAGTAGAAGCAGCGCTACGAGTCTACGGGAGTTCCGAATAGATTGGGAGGGGAAGCGGCGTGACCAACCACTTGACGAGGTACTGGAGCTGGCCCTTGCGAAGGCGGCGGCGGCGGATGGCCTCAATCTCGAAGTACCCCTCGGCCAGCTTCGGCGGTTCCAGGGCATCCTCCGCAGGCGCCTCCCCCTCGGCCTCATCCTCCTCAACTCCCCCCTCCGTCTGCTCCTCTTCCTCCCCCTCTTCCTCCTCGCCCTCAGTCTGTTCCTCCGCCTCTTCTTCGTCCTCCTCTACAGAATCCGCCGGATCGCCAGAATCCTTCCTGCTCCGCACCATAGCAAATCTTGCTTCCACTAGCCACGCCGGCCTCACGTTCCCCTGGTGCTCCCCAAGTCGATGGCGGATCTTGTGCAGATTTTGCTGATGAGCGCTCTGGTTGTTGGAGCCGCCTTTTCTTAAGAGGGATTTGGGAGGAACAGGGCATGGGCAGGGCTGGGCAGGGCACGGCTCCGTACGGCGTGACGTTTCTGTAGCGGCCCTGGAGCATCGCTTTTTTTGTTTCCGCTTTTACCCCTACTAGTAGAGTGTGTCGCACGTGCTTTAAAAGGATCTTGTAAGCAAACTTATATTTATAAAAATTTCATAAAACATAATTTATATTTAAACTTTTGACCTCTGCATAGTTATAAGAGACCGTAAATATACAAGGTCTTGTAAAACTTGGCAATTTGATGATAGAAAATATATAATAGACCGTAGTACAGATGACAGCCGACTGACATTCTAAAATATAATTAGATGATACAGAATAACTGTTAGCTCTATGTTTTGATTTTCTTTTACAGGAAACACCAGATAATTTGATTGGTAGCACAGCATGACCTTTTGTCCATTGAAGATTAGTCTGTGCAATTTTGGGAAAATGTTCTCCAGCCTTAGCTAGCTCTAGAATTTTTTATCTCTGGCTATAATCCTGACACAAAATGAAAATGAGCACATCATGCCCTTTTGTCCATTGAAATGTAATTATGATTTGTTTACTTTCCTTAAATACAAGAGATCATCTATTAATGAAGACACGTTTCAGAATCTACGTGCAAGGCTTAAGTGGAGTTATATTCCAGAGACACATACTGACTTATTCAACAATCAGTCGTGGTTAAAATTATATTTTGTGTAACACCACTGATTTCAGGAGAATAAATAGCAAGGTTTGACTAACAAACTTAATTTTTTGTGTGGACGGATACAAACTTCACACCACCTTAATAAAGATCAAAGAAGCAAAAAAAATACTGCAACATACAAATCTTATCTCTCATTCTTCACCTTTTTTAATGTTTGATGCTTGAAAACAACAATTCTCAATATTGTCTCATAAGGATTTAGATTTTCCTGAAAATATTCTTTTTTGTACTCAGTGACTGCAAATAATTTTTTTACTCAATATTTCACTCATACTGGTTCTTATCCTAATTGAATAAATGAAATTCCGTCGGTTGAATCTTGCATGCTTTTTAAGTCTGAGTTGAGAGTAGTGTTAACAAAGTTTTTCTTTCTCCAAAGATATTTAGTCTGTATCCTTAAGGTGCTATTTAGAAAAGGTGGTTTTAATTTAAGATAATTTGTAGAGTGTTCTTCCCTTAAGGTGTTGTGCATACCCTCCATGTCAGTTTTTTGCCAAGTTTTGTTCAAATAATTATTGAAACATTATATCTGAAAAACATCTACTCTATAATTAATGAATTAGCTTCTCTACGTATGTTGCTAACAAAATCGTGAATACTCACCTACCAGTGTTTAAGGAAATTTCACAGCAACACATTTCTATATATATAGATAAGATGTGATAATATAGAGCACTAAAAGTTCACTAAATTTTAATTATGGCATCCTCATGGAATTTTTGTACAGAGCACTTCCAGCAGTGGTGCAAAATACTATGAATCAATTTTTCCTAGTGGTCGCTAAGAAACGTTAGCGATTGTTTTGTTTGACAAGCAGCTAACTATGGTGGGATCTGGCATGACCCTGTAGACATGCAGATGAACTAACATATGAATGAATAAACTATAACCAAATCAAGTATGATAAAAACTGCGGCCATGGCTAACTGACTCCATCAAACCACGAGAAGGATTGTATTGTATGTCATCAGCAGAGCACGAGTGCGGGATCAGTCATACTGGATAGTTCCAAAATGCAGATGGAGGATCCCACATGTGTGGCCGTCGGCGTGGTGATATTGCAATGAAAAGAACCAAGATGTCAGATCCTATCTATCACGAAGGCAAGAAAATATTCAGAAACTCAGTAGCTGGAGTAGCAGCAGGAGTAGCTACATCTACATCTACATCTTGGGAACAAGACATCCTATCTATGAGGAACAAGGTAGAAAAATAACCAGCAAAGCTTTGTCTATCCACCACGCACCTGATCCATATGTGATCATGATACAATTCAATGACACTGGCTTCCTGGAGAACTCGATCTATTGGATCAAGTGAGGAACTTAATTGTGCACGTACTATCAAGCTTAAGGCATGACAAACCAAAAGGGGTAAGCAAAGGCTATAGTATTTCCTCTCATGCGAGGGTAAAACGATTTGAGCACCTGGGACATAGCCAAGGATTATGAGCAGCAAACATATGCAAAACTCCTTAACCAGCTACAAAATAAAAAGAGTGAATTTCACTGCAGGTCCATAAATTTTTCTCAAGATCTCATCTAGGTCCGCAAACTAAAAAACGGTCATCTAGGTCCATCAACTTTTATGAGGTTTCATCTAGGTCCGCAAACTAAATAAGTGGCCATCTAGGTCCATGAACTTTTAAAAAGCTGGCGTCTAGTCCAAGGCAGTGGCGACAAGCCTGACCTTGACAACCGCTCTTTAAAAGCTCATGGACCTAAATGACCACTTTTAAAAGTTCATGGACCTAAATGACCGCTTATTTAGTTTACGGACCTAGATGATGAGATCTCAGAAAAAGTTTACGGACCTAGATGACCACTTTTTTAGTTTGTGGATCTAAATGAGATCTCGAGGAAAGTTCATGGACCTACAATGAAATTCACTCAAATAAAAACATAAAAAATCAACATATAATTAACCAGGGATAATCAGGGAAGCGGCAAAGAAAAAAAATACTACGAACGTCACGGCAAGTATCTTATTCTTGTCTTAACCTCATACAGCCCGGTTCAACCCTAAGGTTTGTTGTGTTTGTCGCATCACCAAGTTGACGACGACCATCCATCAAGACAAAAACACAAAATTGTCTCCATGTATCATAAAACGAAAAACAGAAACAATGGGATGGCATGTGGTACCTACGTTCTTCTACTACGGCTGCGATCGTTGATGCACAGCACCTAAGGTTACGGCGACTTCGATGATCTTGCGCTTCGTCATCCGTGCGCTTGGTGAAGCGGCACTTAATCGCGTCGGCGACTCGGCGTAGGCGGACGCATAGTGGATCGATCACGCCTGGCTGCTGCATCGGTGCCGAGTTGAAGTGGGCGACGATCACTGTTCTCATCAGCCAGATGTCGAAGCCGCCAGTGCTGACGACGGCAGCTGCCGTAGAAGCACGGTGGCCGAGCACCGCCGGCGAGAACAGCGTGCACAGGCTCATGGCTATGACGACCGTGGACGGTGTCTGGGACGAGCGTTTGTTTGGGCGATCGGTACCTCGCGTAGTAGAAATCGATGAGAAGCCCAGCTCCACCTCGATCTCACACGGTACATCCTATCGTGGTAAGGTCAGGATTGGACGGATTGATTTCGGGTTATAATTTTCTAGCGAGAAGTGATTCTCTACTGATTCTGTGAAGCTCTTAAATGAACTAAGTGGTTGGGAATTGAAAAAAAGTAGCTTCTCCTGATTTTGTGAAGTGATTTTCCATCCTGATTTTGGGAGTTTATGCTAGAGAATCAAAGTGATGAGGACATCATCGGCTTAGATACGACTATATTAATGGCTTGTAAACAAAAGGTGAATCAATTCTATATCATAATTATTGTTGCTACATTCGATGAATTGATGCTGCACCATGATGTGTGTTCATTATCAACTTTTAGCTCCCAATCAATGTAAGCTTCAGGATCAGACTTACCATCATATAACGGTAAGAGTTGAATGACATCTTAAACATGAGGGTCTAGTTTCAACTGCTCAAAAATCTCTATATCACCTGTCATGATTAGTAGACAACAAGAAACACAAACATAAAATGTATCCTCATGTCAACTACTAGATGTGTTGGTTGTAATTCTCTCAAACTAAACTTGTTTAAAACAAGCTCTTACAAGTTCTTACCAAGCAAAACAGGAGGTGACGGCAACCAACAAGACAGCAACCTCAAAGATAGTGTATCGGTGCCGCAGCAACAAGACCTGTCAAGCTGTATTCGGATATGTGGAGCTATAGGTGGGCTGAAACAAGGAATGTACTAGAACCACACTAGTTACAAAAGCAAGCTGAATAATCGTTCAACGGCGGTACTGTGCTGGTCTTAGCCTAGATCGTGCTAGAGACGCGAGCCTCGACACAAGAGAAGTCACAACGCACCACTGAAAACAATAGATACTCACAATGAACAGATCAGCCCCTTTCTTTCTGTGGCAGAACCGTTCAGCTTAAACTGGTTTACGAACACTAGTCACTATCCCATGACAGCTCAAGACTCAATGCTCATGAAACAGTGTGAACCAGGTATCTGTCAGGTGTTCGAAGACACCCGAAACACCACATTTAATAACAATTCCATGCATACAGGAACGAGTTATTACAATTGTACAACATAAAAATTTAAGTGCCAGTACAATGCTAAGAATTTTGAAAAACAAACAGGGTGTACTGGTAGTTGAATTACACAGGCCAAAGTTTTAAACAAAAGTTTGCATCAAGAGACCACGTAGACCCTTCGTGTCTCTTGGTCTTCATGAGCCTTTAAACTTGCTCCGACTTCTCTTCTGCAACAGTATTATAGAACCTTGAGTACAAAAGTACTCAGCAAGACTTACCCGACTAACCAGTATAACAATAGATCAAGACTCCTGCATGCAAGGCTATTTAGTGGACTGACAGTTGATATTTTGCAAGAAAAGCTTACTAGAATGAGTCCTTATATTTTCAATATTTTAACCATATTATAGTTGAGGCTATTTATTCTAAGTTGGACAAATATAACATTTTTCAAGCAAGATCTCATATGATACTTTCCACAACTTCAACCATTTCTCAACTATTCCTTATGATTAAATTACTAAGTTGCTAATCAGTGATCAAGAGGTATTCATATCGAGAAGTGCGACGATCATGATCAATTGTACATCCTGCAGGGTAAAGACCTAACCACACGACACATGCGCGTCCGCGATAACCGCACACGGCAACCTTTCGCTCACATCACTTCCAGCGATCGAAACTATTCATGCCAGGGTCCGAAAGTGCATCCCCATAAGTGGCCCCACGTCTGGCATGACCCCCTTGTGAGTTTCAGACTACACTCCCGCCTAGTGCCACTCTCCGACTGGGCAAGCCATAGTTCCAATCCTGGTGTGACTGAGTTATGTCGATTTACTGGTCCCATTCTCCTAGTATGTGATTAGTACGTTCAATACTTGATCTCAGGTCAACAACCACTGAGTCTTTGACCAATTTTAAAAGTCAGACGAGGCTATCCAATAAACTCAGGCTATCCTATAATTCTCATCCACAATCAAACCTTTCAAGCCCTCGTCTAACTTACCAAGCAAATCTCCATATTTGCAAGGCTCCATATTTTATGTGTTATTATCATAGAGATTGGTACTACAAGTGCCTGGTAGATATCTGTTAAGCTTACTAAGCAGGGTTTCATGATCTTTTTGAAGAGGTGGTAAAGATGTCCTTAATCAAGGATGTCATGAAAGGGTTTCATAACAATTCCTATACTCAATGCATATATTGAAATAGTTTGGATGCATGAAATAATAAGTAAAATAGTAGGCGTAGATGCTCCGGGGCTTTCCTGGATTAGTAACGACGTTAGGATTGTTCGTAGCGACTTCGGGTTCTTGTTTCACCACGATCACCTCCTCGTACGCTTGAGTCTCTTTCGGCTGAAGCTTGATGTATTCTGGCTCCATAAACTCGGTATCTACATGCCATGAATGCAATATACAAGTTTTAGAAAAGCTAGCTATACAACTTTACTTCACGATAAAGTTGCAAGCCAACGATAAAAACACCCATATATACCTTATTAGTATTCTTTTTACATTTAAAACCATTTAAAAACGTTTTAAAAGCTATAAAAGAATTAGATAAATTATTTTAATACTAGAAATAGGTTTATCCTAATTAATATAAATTATTTTAATTTTAAAAGACTTTAACATAATTTTATTTATTTAGAAACTCTATTACCTTATTTAAATGCTTTAAAGAAAAGCATTTAAATAACCTAAATTTTTATATAAACTTTGTAAAGTTTATCATTTTCTATGTATAGATAAAAATCTAAAAAAGCTAATAAAATTGGTTTCACTAATTTTGGACACTTATAGAAAATATAGCAATGTAAACAAGATTAAAGCTTTTAAAACAACAAGAAAACAACTAAACAAAATAGCTTTACAAAAACACCCTTGAAAGAATTAAACTCTCTCAGATAAGACCTTCCACGCCTAGACCAGCCTATTTCCCTGATAACCCCCTGGAAAGAATCTAATCTTTGCAATCAGGTCCCTCCCACGCCTAATCCAATCCCGGCGGCGGACGACCGGCCTGATCTCGCCGGCGGCGAGGTCTCCAGCGACGACAGGTACACCAGAGGCTTCAGCTTGTCACGACGAGTTCACCCATGGATCTAACCCCTTCCAACGATGATCGGACGGCGACGCTCGACGACGATGGCGGCGGCGCTCCGCTCGGGCTCGTCGGCCGGCGAAACGGTGGCGAGTCCGGCGACTTGAAGAGACGCTACAGCTTCGCGACGATCTCCTCTACGCGATCCCCTAGCAGAAATCCGAGTTCCATGGCCGGAGCATAGCTCCCCTCGACGACGGCCATGGTGCAGACGTGCACGGCGGCGACGCGCGTGACGAGTTGGTCGCCGGCGCAACGACGCTAACCTAGACGACTCTAAGCGGTCCTAGAGCACTCTCATGCCTTCCTCTTCGCGGCGCTCTAGCAAGAAGAAGATTACCAAGGCCAGAGCAGGGCTCCCCTCGGTGGCATCCATTGGCACGGCCGCGCTCTGCGGCGGCGCCGGCGTTCCGGCCAACAGGGCCATGATCTTGGACTTGGCGCGGGCTCTACAGCATTACAGGAACCTAACGAACCTAGCTGCATGGTCAAAAGGAAGCTAACAGCGCGCTAGCCTAGTATCCCCCACGCGAGCTCACCTTGAGATGGTCGGCGGCGGCTGGAGGTAGAAGAAGACGGCGTACGGCGCCGGTGGCGTCTGAGGTGGGACTTGAGCGGGTCGGGGACGTAGCTGGTGAGGTGGTGGTGCTGTGGATGAGAGGAATTGCTTCGTGTCTAGACGACGGCGAGGAATTTAGGCGATATAGAGATGGCGGGAAAGACGAGCATGAAGGTGGTGGCGGGGAGAACTGGACGACGGCTTGATATATATTTGAATTTCCATCGTGATGATCTTGTTCACTACTCGTGTGCTGTCTTGCTTGCTCATCGGCGCATGGCTGAGTCAAAAATCGCTGATGGTCAAGGCGACGCAAAACAGCGGTGATGTTCCCGTGGCGGTTCTGCTCTCCTCCCTTCTCTTCTGTTCTGTTTCTTCGTTTTCTTCTCTGAATCTTGATTCCAGTTCGCGATTTCATGTGCCAAACTACCTCAAGTCCTAAATAGAATTTGTAGCCTAGAGATGCAGCTCCAACTTTGATATAATATGTTGGATCCAAAACTCTATGTGTGGAGAACTCTTGAGCTCTGAACTTAGACGTTTTTACTCAACATGGGGTTCAGTTTCGTCAGTTAACAAGCTGACCAAAACAATGCAGTGTTCAATTTTTTATCCTCCAAATTAAATAGCAAACAACACCTTCTTTGATCATGTAGTACTCCATGTTGTAGTGCAAAGTCCTAAGTTTCCATTTTGCCATCGCTTGACCAAATTTTAAATATAAACTCTCTCCAAATATTGGCTCCAAGATGGCATCTAATCATGTTTCTCTCAAAACTCAATGTCCTGAATTTTAATCAAATGCTTTCCAATTTTGAACTTGATAATGCCTTTTATAATCCAACTGCTTTCCAAAACTCTCAAGCTAGTATTTTCTTTGAATTTGGCACATTTTCCCTTAATTATCCATATTTGACCAAATTTCCTCCAAATTTGAAATTAAACTTGAATTTCTCACAAACTTCTCTTTATTTGAAAATTTGAGCTTCTTACCTTCAAAACCATCATTAGGGTTTAAGCTTGTACTAATCCTTGCTTAGAAAATAGTAATCACCGGGGATCTCACAGTTTCCACCATGAATTAAGCTTAAGGGGGTTTTTAACATCTGTGATGTCACACTTTCTTTCTTCTTTTCTTTTACCTTTTTCTTCTCTTTTTTTCTTCTTTTCCTTTGTTTTTTTGACGACTAAAATATTTTGATTGATTCTATCAGAACTAAAACAAATGGCATCATATAACCCCTAACAAAATAGATTTATAATTCTTATTTCAGCTAGCTAGATGCGCAAATCTCCAAGGCGATTGCGGAGTGCTCAGAAGGAATTTTTAACCAAGGTCAGATTTTGGAAAGAGCACGAGTTAAGCTTTTCAGATAGTACTAAAACACCCAATTTGGAGATTGGACGTGGAAACTATAACAGTTTTCTTCTCGTGCTGGAAAGGAACTCCGAAACAAAATGTGACAAGAGCTCGAAACTCTAAAGGACTAAACTAAGACCAGCAACTTGACACGACCTGATGCAACTGAAAACTCAAGAAGCCCTAACTAAGCAGTACTAGCAAAGGCTCAAAGAGTTTATATTATTGTAGGTAAACCAATCTACTATTTTTTTGGCTTTTATGGACTATAGAAAATTTAAAAAATACAACAAAGGATTTATAGTCTGTCTCTGATAAACCTCGCTCTGATTACCAACTGCTAGGGTTTACGCCTGATCTTTCGATGAGAGAGGGATAACTTCGATTTAGACTGGAGAGACGTTCACGGCCCGACTACAACCGTCCAAGGACGCTGCGCCTTAGCAACCGATACACCAACTCCAGCGGTCGCCGCGATCTTGTGGAGCACGATCAACCAAACCAATAGGGTAATTCCTGCAAGCAATCGAAGAACAAGCAAAACAAGTAGAACAAGTACTAAATTTACTAGATGGGAATCAAGTGTTTCAAACTCAATCTCAATCACTAACGAAGTGGGATTCCAAAGACTCGAAGATGGGCGGCTGGACCAGCACGCGCGCTTGCAAGCAAGTAGCAATGGCTAAACTTTCATCTAAACAAAACCCAATCTGTTTGTGGAGGCTATGGGGGCATATGAGAGGGTGGAGGATGAGCAGGACATGGTTGGGGGTTGTGTTCCAACCCTAGGATGCGCCCCCATGGGCCCCGACATGATACACGGGCCAACGGCCCAAAAAAACATTGACGCAGCAACGTGGGCTGAGAATGTCTTGGTACAAATATGATGATTGTGGCCGACTCCAAACAGATATGTACGTGTGGTTGGATCTTTTGGAAAGTAGACTTGATAAGCTTTCCATGAAGTCCTTGAACACCCAAAACGGAGTCCGTATGTGACCGTGGCGTCCATCACAAGTCGATGCTTTTCTGTAGTCCGAATCCAACCTCCAAAACGTGTTGGACTTGATCTCTTTCCATCTTTGCACTTGATAATCACTTTCAGCCACAAAATCACTTCTCTTAAAGAATCAACTTCCATAGAGAATCAGAATCAGATGAAGCTCTACAAACTTGCCCTAAATCTCCAACCATGCATGGCGAAGATATCCATGGACAGAGTCTCCAATTGGTGGCACGCCATTCTTATGGAATTTCTTTTTCTTACTTTTCGAGAATCGCCCATGATGTGCCCTAATGAGTTTCTCTGAAAAAGCACCTACAATGGAGAACACATGTATGTGTTGTTAAAAATCATATCATTTAGGTAAAGGTAACACATGTATGTAATGTTAAAATTACATCATTTTGGCTTAACCTTATAACCCAACACATGGTGTCTGCTGCCACAAAAAGTTTTTTCTTCATCCCCCAAGCCATTTAGCCATTGGCTACCAAATTAAATAGCAAACAACACCTTCTTTGATCATGTAGTACTCCATGTTGTAGTGCAAAGTCCTAAGTTTCCATTTTGCCATCGCTTGACCAAATTTTAAATATAAACTCTCTCCAAATATTGGCTCCAAGATGGCATCTAATCATGTTTCTCTCAAACTCAATGTCCTGAATTTTAATCAAATGCTTTCCAATTTTGAACTTGATAATGCCTTTTATAATCCAACTGCTTTCCAAAACTCTCAAGCTAGTATTTTCTTTGAATTTGGCACATTTTCCCTTAATTATCCATATTTGACCAAATTTCCTCCAAATTTGAAATTAAACTTGAATTTCTCACAAACTTCTCTTATTTGAAAATTTGAGCTTCTTACCTTCAAAACCATCATTAGGGTTTAAGCTTGTACTAATCCTTGCTTAGAAAATAGTAATCACCGGGATCTCACA
This sequence comes from Echinochloa crus-galli, assembly GCA_900205405.1. Lineage (NCBI taxonomy): Eukaryota > Viridiplantae > Streptophyta > Magnoliopsida > Poales > Poaceae > Echinochloa > Echinochloa crus-galli. The sequence continues at coordinate 225,014 of OAMR01000845.1, forward strand.
GTTTCCACCATGAATTAAGCTTAAGGGGGTTTTTAACATCTGTGATGTCACACTTTCTTTCTTCTTTTCTTTTACCTTTTTCTTCTCTTTTTTCTTCTTTTCCTTTGTTTTTTTGACGACTAAAATATTTTGATTGATTCTATCAGAACTAAAACAAATGGCATCATATAACCCCTAACAAAATAGATTTATAATTCTTATTTCAGCTAGCTAGATGCGCAAATCTCCAAGGCGATTGCGGAGTGCTCAGAAGGAATTTTTAACCAAGGTCAGATTTTGGAAAGAGCACGAGTTAAGCTTTAGATAGTACTAAAACACCCAATTTGGAGATTGGACGTGGAAACTATAACAGTTTTCTTCTCGTGCTGGAAAGGAACTCCGAAACAAAATGTGACAAGAGCTCGAAACTCTAAAGGACTAAACTAAGACCAGCAACTTGACACGACCTGATGCAACTGAAAACTCAAGAAGCCCTAACTAAGCAGTACTAGCAAAGGCTCAAAGAGTTTATATTATTGTAGGTAAACCAATCTACTATTTTTTTGGCTTTTATGGACTATAGAAAATTTAAAAATACAACAAAGGATTTATAGTCTGTCTCTGATAAACCTCGCTCTGATTACCAACTGCTAGGGTTTACGCCTCGATCTTTCGATGAGAGGGGGATAACTTCTATTTAGACTGGAGAGACGTTCACGGCCCGACTACAACACCACAAGGGCAGACGCTGCGCCTTAGCAACCGATACACCAACTCCAGTGGTCGCCGCGATCTTGTGGAGCACGATCAACCAAACCAATAGGGTAATTCCTGCAAGCAATCGAAGAACAAGCAAAACAAGTAGAACAAGTACTAAATTTACTAGATGGGAATCAAGTGTTTCAAACTCAATCTCAATCACTAACGAAGTGGGATTCCAAAGACTCGAAGATGGGCGGCTGGACCAGCACGCGCGCTTGCAAGCAAGTAGCAATGGCTAAACTTTCATCTAAACAAAACCCAATCTGTTTGTGGAGGCTATGGGGGCATATGAGAGGGTGGAGGATGAGCAGGACATGGTTGGGGGTTGTGTTCCAACCCTAGGATGCGCCCCCATGGGCCCCGACATGATACACGGGCCAACGGCCCAAAAAAACATTGACGCAGCAACGTGGGCTGAGAATGTCTTGGTACAAATATGATGATTGTGGCCGACTCCAAACAGATATGTACGTGTGGTTGGATCTTTTGGAAAGTAGACTTGATAAGCTTTCCATGAAGTCCTTGAACACCCAAAACGGAGTCCGTATGTGACCGTGGCGTCCATCACAAGTCGATGCTTTTCTGTAGTCCGAATCCAACCTCCAAAACGTGTTGGACTTGATCTCTTTCCATCTTTGCACTTGATAATCACTTTCAGCCACAAAATCACTTCTCTTAAAGAATCAACTTCCATAGAGAATCAGAATCAGATGAAGCTCTACCAAACTTGCCCTAAATCTCCAACCATGCATGGCGAAGATATCCATGGACAGAGTCTCCAATTGGTGGCACGCCATTCTTATGGAATTTCTTTTTTCTTACTTTTCGAGAATCGCCCATGATGTGCCCTAATGAGTTTCTCTGAAAAAGCACCTACAATGGAGAACACATGTATGTGTTGTTAAAAATCATATCATTTAGGTAAAGGTAACACATGTATGTAATGTTAAAATTACATCATTTTGGCTTAACCTTATAACCCAACACATGGTGTCTGCTGCCACAAAAAGTTTTTTCTTCATCCCCCAAGCCATTTAGCCATTGGCTAAACATGTGTTGTGTATTCCTATGTGGTTTCGGACCAATTGTGACTTCCTTAGTTGCTATTTGAATCAAGCTATAAAACAATCAAAGAAAAGGTGTTGTATAGTTTCATTGCAACCCAAAAACAGTAGTTTTCATTTCCTTTTCAATTCCTTTTAACCACATTATCTTTATTGAGAATTACCCCTTTCTATACGAACCAAACAATACTACAGAAATGAACATCACAAACGGCCACATCACAAATGGTTTTAACAAACGGTTTGTGATGAGGGGCATCACAAACGGTTTTGTTAAAACCGTTTGTGATGTGGGGCCATCACAAACGGTTCGTGTTATGAACCATTTGTGATGTTACATCATCACAAACGGTTTTTCTTACAATACAAACCGTTTGTGATGCCTACATCACAAACAGTTCGTGTTATGATGGCGTGACTTGGGGTTTGTTTTGGAAGCAGGAAATCATGTGGGTATCACAAACGATATGTCACAACAGTTCCCAAAACTGTTTGTAATGGGGGGGGGGGGTTTGGAACCGTTTGTGATGTTCATGGCTGGAGTAGTGAAAGGAAAGTTTTAATTTTCAGCTTCCACAAAATCTATTTTGAGGCATCTAACGATGAGTGAGTACCACAAGTAGGGATGCGTTGGAACCCCTATTTAGAGATTCGGCCAGGGATGTTACACGCAGAAGGTTTCTAACCATGTGACGAGTGGGAGACATAGAGATTTAGACATGTTCGGGCCACTGTGAGCGTAACACCCTACGTCCTGTGTGGAGTTGATGGTGGTATGTTTCATTGGTTTGTTTGTCCAAAGTCTCGATAGTCCAGCCATGTTCCAATATGTCTGTTTTTTTTTCATGTTGTCCATCTATACTATTTATAGCCTTCCCTATGGGCACCGGGAAGAAGCTTACCGCCTTAAGTGTGAATATGGTGCCCATGGATGGCGTCGGTCTGCAAGTGGCGCTCAACCGCCAGACGGGGTGCTACTCTGTGGGCCAAGGCGGTCATTGCTCGGGGTCCTCCCAAAGAGACCCTAGGGTGCCCGGAGCTCCTTCCCGAGCTCCATGCGTTGACTGGGGTCTTTCCTATGCGTCGTCGGGGGTCGTGGGCGTTCTCTTCTATGCCCATCCGATGTAACGGGAGGTGTGGATGGTGGGAGCCACCCCAGATTGTCAAGTGACGTGACACGGTCTGGAAGGGGGCTCCCTCTGTCCTAGTTATCGCATCGTCTGTGAGCATGCCACCCCGCCCCCCGGTAATCTTGTTGTTTTACGAGGAAGGTGCGCCATCCTCGGGCCTCGACCGGTTGGAGTAGGGTAGGCGCATTAAGCGCGATGTGATCAGACCATCCCAAGGACTTCAACAAATACTCCCAATATTGAACATTCATACAAGGTGAAAGCTATATTTGATTCCAAATCTTACTATTGTTCGTTGGCTAGGCTACTACTTGGTTTGTATTACTACAGGTTAAAACATCTTGCTATACTTGAAGAGATAAATCCAACTACAGCACCTAACCATCACTTCAACTATAATGATTATTTCGATGGCCAAGATGATGATTTCACCAATCAATTTTATCCATACCTAAAACCAAGAGAGCATGCGCCAAGATATGTTTACATGTTACACAAGGTGAACTCAATCCAAGCTAAAATGAACTTCAATATATATGAGAATATTATACTACCTAAATGTTCCACATTTGTTGTACTTAGGTACGTGTGCAAAGAGGAAGGTGTTGCTATACATGGAAACAACCCAAGGAACAAGAAACACACGGATCAGTTCGGATCAAGGATTCCCAGTTCGAATCAAAGATCACTGATGGATCACTTCGGACCACCACTTCGGACCAGTTTGGACCTGCATATTGAATCGATCATAACTCTTCATTCCCGAAGGCTCTGAAGGCCCCCAAGTACTTGATGGAAAACTTATCAAGTCTACTTTCCAACGCAAAAAACCATGTCCATTGAACTCTCCAATAAAGATATATGATCAAATTAGTGGAGACTGCACAGAATCCCAACAGCCACGTGAGACTCCTCAGGATTTCAGTTCATGGTAACCTTTGAGTTTGCATAACTCCAGAAACTCCAAGACCCACTCACACCCAACTAGGAGGGTTGTTCCTACTATCAATAATTCATGTACAGAAGCTATTTGTAAGACTTTGATAAATGAAATAGAACCCCCCTATTGTTCAGCTGTGTGCTAACAATTTCAGAGAGTGATCTCTACCCCCTTTGCTCTTGTGATTTCCTTGAGGGATTACAGAAGCGGCCGCGTCATCGGCTCCCAATTGGTGCTCCTGGTCCGTTTGAATCCAGGTTGTGTTGGTTGGTTCTTTGAGAGTGTGGTTGGGCGAATCCTCGATTCAGATTGCCGGTTAAAGATGGTGGTTGGTTTCGAGTTTTATTTGCCAGGTTGCACTAGTTATCGCTGCTTGCAGCAAGTTATCTTGGCTATTCAACAGCTAGTTATCTTGTCCAAGATCCTACATCGTGAAGATCGGGACCGAGTCTCATCATTTGGTATCAAGAGCCTGCATTGTCACGGTAGGTAATTGGATTGTTTACCTTTAGCTACATATATTTGCGCCTTTGTCCTATCCACCAAAAAGCCATTAAAAATCTGTTTTAGCCTTTGTTTCAATCTATTTATCTAGTGAGTTTGGTTAAGTTTCAGTCCATTAGAGTCCTTGTTTAGTTGCTGATCATTTTATCCTTGGCGTATCCTTTTGTGCCTTTTCATATATCTCTAAAAATTCCCACAAAAAAAGTTATAAACCAATTCTATCCTTTGCGTAAACTTTTACCATATCATTTTAGCTGTTGGCTGCATTTGTTTTTGTTCTTAAATTGTGCAAGTGTTATATCTGATCTTGTTTAGTATTGTGCAAAAAAGATTGTCAAAAAAAGTAGAAAGAATGCTGAAAAAAAGTGTTTTGAAAGTAAAAAAAAGAAAGTGTTGGAAAGAAAGGAGAAGGATCAGATTGTTGGTATGCATAAGAACCTTCATATCAAGTTGTGTAACCAGTTGGCTATCATCCTTTTGGTGCAATTTTTGTTAGGTGATTCTCTTTGAATCAATCATCCCTAACATTGGTGTATGCGTTGCATTGATTACATCATTCCATATCTTGTGATCAGCACTAGGCATTTGATCTCTAGCTTGGATTGCTACTTTGCTTTACAATAACTAGAATTCAGATTGTTCCGTGTGTTTTATCCCTTACCAACCTCCACAAATAAGCCACTATACACCGAACGCCGATCGTGTATTCGCTTAACCATCACTCTTTTACCACCACACGCATTACTTCTGGTTGGATATTCATAAGAGCTTTGGTTTATAAGAGAAGGTGAGGTTGTGAGATCCACATATTATCCTATTCCACATATATGGTTGCTCTTTTGTAGACATTAACTATGGCAGGTCGAATGTATACAAGACTTTCATTCCATGGAGGTACCAATCCGGAGGAATTTCTTGATTGGCAAGAGCAAATGGAGTATTGTCACACCCCAAATTTTTGGATTTTGGGATGTGATTTATTAGCATAATTAATACAATGATTTTCTCTAAATTTTAAAATTTTCCAAGCTTTATTTAATTTACAGGGAATTTATAATAGAAAAATATTTGCAAAATGTAAATAAATTGCTCTGTATGTTGCATTCATGCTGCAGCATTGAGTTTCGCTTGCTTGTGAATTAAATTAGAATTTAAATTCTGTTTCAATTCGAATTTAATTTGCATTTGTTTGAGCCATAGAAAAGTTGTTTTGTTCAGAGTTCGCTTTTGCCCCCTGAGCTTATCCCCTTTGGTTCGCTTTTGCCGCTTTCTCTTTTCTTCCTTAGCCGGCCTAGTTCTTTCCCGCGCAGGCCCAACAGCTCCCGCTACGCGCCAGCCCAGCTTCTGCGGCCCATCCCCGTCTCTCTCTTGCTCGGCCTAGCCCGCCTCGCTTCCTTCTCTTTTCCGCGGCCCAGTAATACTCGCGGCCTAGCTCGCCAGCCCCATCACCCCGCGGCCCACCCAGCCTCCGCAGGCCCACGATGCCGCGCCAGCCCACCCTCCCCGAACGCGACGCGCGCCACCGCCGCCAAGCCGTGGCCTTGGCGTGCGTGCCGTGGCCGCCTTGGCGGTTGTGCCACCCCGCCTGCCGAGCCCTTCCGCACCTCCCTCGGCCCCTATATAACCGCCGACCGCCGCAGCCCTCAGCACCACATCACCACCACCGCCCGCTGTTCCCCTGCCTAGCGCCGCCACCGGAGCTCCAAGCTAAGCGACGCAGGCCGCTGCTCGATTGATTTGCTGTTGTGGAGCGCCGACGGAGCAAGCCGCGACCGCTAGAGGCTTTCCGGCGATGAGCCGAAGATTTACCGCCGGTTCTCGTCACCGCTGCGCCGCCGGAGCACCTCCGCCCCGTTGAAGCCTCGCCACCGACCATGTCGTCCGCCGCGGGCGAGATTTCGGCCATCACCACCCGTCTCTGCCGATGGTGAGTGCCTCTTCGTGATTCCCTCGTCCTCCTCTCCCCCCTGCGCGTCTCGCCCAGAACCCCAGCCCCCGAATCACCGGCGAGCCAGGTACCAGACCTGCCGTCAGCCATGAGCAGAAGCTCTCCCCGTGCTGACTAGAGGTAGGAGAAGGACGATTTACGAAAAGAACCCCGCTAAATCATCTATTAGATTTTGTGTCTCGGTCATCTTGCGTAAAACCCTCTAGAACTATTGGATGCCTGCACTTAAGCCCAACCTGAGCACTTTTTCAGATCTAACCCTAGCTTTTGCCGATATTGCGGCCACTGTTCGGTCTGTCTCACAAATCTTACCAGCTGCCCCCTGAGATCTACGTTTAATCACATATAGGTCTCTGCAACTTCGTTTTCGCAATAAAATTCACGTTTTAGCTTCGATCCAACCCGTTCTTGTTGCGTTAGCTTCATATCAACTTAAACTACGATCTAGTACTGTTATTTACCATGTGACATATTTCTGAATTTTTATTTAATATTAAGTTGATTAAATGTTATCTAAATGCCTTTTCTTAATTAAAATCTAATTAAGGTTATACGGTTTTTCATATTAATGTTAACATGATTAATAATTATTCATTAGTTTTTTGAATAAAATACAATTAAGTTTCACTTCGGTTTTTCATAAATGAATATTGATTTGATTAATGTTTATTATTTAACTAGCTTTTCCAATTTAAAAGCAAATTAGAAGTTACAATTCGAGTTTTCATAAATAATCATTAATATTGATTAATACCAACATAAACGTGTTTCTATCATAAAATTGATTAGTTTAAACACGACTCATAAAATTATTCGATCTGATGTTCTCATATGATTTATTTTAAGTTAAATGCTTTAACTAGAATAATTTGTACTTGAGCTTTTGCAATTAAAATATGACTAAGTTTACTTCGTCTTTTCTAAAGGTCAAAATATAATTTATATTCATTATTTATACATGGTTTTATCAACATTAAAATAAATAGCTTATAGTCTTTCATTAAATACAACTCCGTTTTCAGCGATTCTTGCGCTCGGAATTGAGCCCTATCCCTTAGTGCGTTCTTTTAAAGCTCTTCCTTTGATTGCTGTATTGTTCTTAGTTGTATATTGTTTTTTTTGCTTGTTTAGCTACATGTTGTGCTTGATGTTTGCTGCGAGTAGAGGAACGCCATCAAGAGGTTGCAAGAACAAGATGGAATACTTTGAGCAGCAATACTATGGATTAAGGCAAGGTATAGCACGGACAATCCTTGCTACCTATACACCTTTAATAAATTATTTACTGCATACGTAGGTGTCTAAATTGTTTCCCATTAAGGTTGTACCTAGTTTTGATTATCCTGTCCTTGATTTTCCCGGGTTTATGCATAAGGGTAGAATCTTTGCTGTGCGCAGCTACTGTCACCTCTGTTTAACTGTTAATTTTGACTTAATGGTTCACTTCAAACTTAATGTTAAAACATGCTTTTTAGCAACATGGATTAGGGAGCTAGAGCATGTGCTTTGTGCTTTGTTCTAGTGTCTCTCCGTAAGGATTGGTTCTTAAAGCGACAATCCAGGAGCCTGTCGCCACCGCTAGAACTATTATGGCTCTGGTCTTGGACAAGTAACATGTACGGCTCTAGCTTGACAGTGGTTACCGACGAGCCGACGATGTTGTGGGAGGCAAGGTGCTGGGTGTTACTTGATTCCACCGAGGACGGTAGCCCCATCGGCTATGCCTCGTTAGGCACAGTCCCGTGTTGGGAGCCACCATGAGTGCGGGAGCTCCGCACGCTGCGCTCTTTATTTTTGTTGGCATGCATTTCCCGTGCTCTGGATGCCATTGACCCTCCTATCGCTGCGCCCTGGGAGTCAGTCAATCTCGGTGCCTAAGGTCTCACCGCCTTGTAGTACCATAGGGGCTACTGTTTTGTTAGGGTGTTTTGTGAAAAGCCTCGTAGTGTCCCTATGCGATCACACCTTGGAAGTGTGGTTTGTGAGGTCTGATCCACCTCCGCATTGTTGGATTTAAAGTTCGTTTGAGCTTTTACGCGACTGGTGGGTAAAGGGCGAAGCCTCCGCAGAGTGTAAATTTATCATGATAGCCTTGCTCATGGTCACGAGCGGCCTGGATCCTTTTCGATTAGAAGATGATGTTTATTTATGCTTAATGTCACTTATACGTTATTAATTGGGTTGCAATTGGGATTCCATTCACTTGTACGTAGTAACTTGGATGATGTGAAAACGAACCAACTAAAAGTGCTAATGCAGTTCAGCCATGTCTAGCCTTTTTGAGCCTTCATACACTCGTGCTATACTTGCTAAGTAAGACATTTACTTATGCTTGCTGTTGTTCAACAAAATCCCGGATGGGTAACAAATGAAGTTTCTTGAGGATCTTCCGTACTTCCGAGCTGTGGTCAACCAGTCGGCGTCCCTGTGGACTTGAGGCTCTACCTATCGAGAGAGTTAGACTTCCTCTGTGTTTTAGGTAAACTCTGATGTAAAACTATTTTTATTCGAGTATATGTACTCTGTTTATTATATTTGTTAGCTGTATGTGTTCTGTGGACTTCCTGGGCACACATATTACAGCATTCGGGCTTCTGTGTAAATTCGAGTGTGACAAATATGAACTTGAACTCCAAGATTTTTCAGAAGCAAAGAAAGTGTCATGAGCTGTAATTGAATTTGAAGACTATGCTCATGAATGGTGGAAGAAATATCCACATAAGCGCTTTGTCAAGTGTTGTAAGACTTGAAGAAAGCCATGAGAAAAGAGTTTGTTCCATATGAGTATGAACTGATTTTAATTCGTCGTTTGAAGCGCATTAAGCAAGGAAGTAAATCTGTTCGGACTTATCATGATGAGCTATCTTTTGCTATGCATCGAGCAGTCTCAATGTTAATATTGCCACTGCAATAAATGGAAAGTATTTTGGTATATGCAATGAAAGAAGAGAGAAAAATTAAAGAACTACAACAAGAAAAGATTTCGAGGTGTCTAAATTTGTGCGAAGACATTGCAACAAGGTTACAAGCAGATTTGAAGCATAAAGTGCCATTTGTTGTTAAAAGTAAAAAGGCATCATGCAAGAAGAAAGGATCTACTGTCACCAATTGTGAATCCATTGATGCTAATGCTAAGTGTTCTGAAAATAAGAACTTTGTTATGCAGCAGGAAGACAAAATTGTGCCACAAGTTGAGATTGGAAGTGACATGTTGATTGATCTTCCTACCAATTTTAATGGTACAACTTATCCTAGTGTTATGATTGTCCAGAATTTCTGTTGAACTCTGAGTATGAGAGGGAAGAAGTTAATCCTGTTCCATCTAATGATTGTTGAACTATGAGCAAGAATCATTAAAAGAATCTGCAGAACATATCACACGAGAAGTGTTTGAGAAAGATATCGTACAAGATGAGTGGCATCACTCACCAAGTACTGAAGATGGAGAACTCACTTCTCCTTTAGTAGCTGATATTTTGAGTGGCCAATTGAAGGAAGATGAGAATGGACAGTGCCACAATCATTTGCAATCAAGAGAAATAATTGAAGACAATATAGAGATGGTTGTTGCTGCTTCTCAAAGTGAAGTTGCTAACTTTGTTCAGCAAGAAAATGAAGAAACATCTTCTAAGGTTGAGATGGCAAGAGTTATTCATCCTACAAGTTATGTGTCTTGTGCTAGTGCCATTTTTTGTGATATCCAGTGCCCCAATGCTATTGATAATTGTGATATGCAGCAAGGTGGTAAATCAGTGCCACTATAAGATTTAGAGTGTGCCTCGAAATGAAAAGAGAGACCAAATGTTTGGTTTGAGAGCAGATTTGGAAAAGAAATATATTGCTAGTGCATCACCAAGTGTGATTGCCAAATCTGTCCAAAAGCAAATTGAAAATGTTCCACCAGATCATTGGATGCACAAAGATTTTGTTCCAAGCTTGGAGGAGATGTCAACATATACTACACCATCAATAGTAGTATGTGGTACTCGCAAAAAAAATCAATAGTAGTATGTGAGAAATTATTGGACAGAGATGCTGAAATTAAGTGTACTAATATGCCTCATGAAGTTCAAATTGAAGACATAACTGATATTGATGATTCCACTAAAATTGTTGGTGTTCCATTGCCATTGGAAGTTGCTAAAGTTGAATGTTCCACTGCGGCCTTTGCTGGTCAAAATTCATTCGAGGGGTTCATGAATAAAAGTGCTCATGTAGTTGCTGCTACAAATATTGAAGTTCAAGTTGTACAACAAAACCCATGTGAGAATGAGAGCCACATAGCCAAATTAAGTGCAAGAGAAAATAAAAATGAGCTGTGTGATTCCACAAAATGTGAGATTGAAAGCATCCACAATGAGAGTGAGAGATATACACCACACAAAGGAGAGAGATTGATTGCAAGAGGTGTGAGGATGTTTATGAATCTCATCCACTCATCCATACTTCTAGTGTTCTCTCTAAAAGTTTGCAGGATTGCGAATAAGCTGAGAAGGATTGCGCATCACACAACACCACTTGATGTGATAAGTGAGAAGATTGCTACTCTACAAAACCAATCTGCTACTGCCACAAACATGAAGCATGAAGATAAAGGCGATAAAAATTCAGAAGTGCAACCCATAGTACATATGCAAACATCAAAAATGAAATGCAATGAAAATAATTCAGATCTGAACTTTAAAGAACACGTGTAGAGTAATCATGATAAAAGATCTACTACAATTTCAGTTGAGCTTACTCAAAAATTTTGTGCTGACTTGGTTCATTCACATGCTGATACGACTACTAAATTTTCGCAAAATGATGCCCATTGTTCTAGCATGCATACTTTTTGTCAGGTTTTGATTGATCGTTATGATGCTTTACGAGCCAATAGTTTTCACCATATCAAGTTGATTACTCATGCTGAATTATTTGCAAATAAATCTTCTACTAAGTTTGAGTTACACTATGTTCGATCAACCTATTGATATTAATGAAATGCTTTAGGATGTGTCTATGATAACATCCATGAAATCTTTGAATAATGTTTATAGCTACAAGTTTACTTTCAATTTGGTTGTTGAACATTGAAACAAACCGGATTCTCGAAACTGAGAATCCGACTCCCTGTACCCTTGTGATAGTCCCAGAATCAACAACTATCACGTACAGAACTCATTTCAGTCAAATATCACATCCATACAACGATAAAAATGACTGCATTCATTATTTACATATTAGAGTACGAGATTAGTACATGCCACTTAGGCTACATCGATAAGATGAAACATCTACGCAGCGGTAGCTAGGCCTTCAAGTATTGATCTTCGGGCTTCCCCACAGGCATCCTTGAGCGAAGCACGTAACCCTCCAAAGAAGCATCCAACATTGTTGTAGTTGTCACCTGAAAGCTCCAGAACTGTCCCCAAGGAAATGAGATAGGTCCACGTCACTATCCATATATATGCAAGCTTTAAGGTGGTCTATACTAGTGTATAAAATAATCAAGGAATATAAGCTGGGGTTTTCCTATGCGCGCAACAGCAATATAACCAAGTTCATCTCATCTCCAAACACCTTTCCTCACCAGCACATACACTCCCCAAAACCAACCATCATCCTCACATCCACATCGGGCTCGTCCTGCCGCAACAGGTTCCCGCAATAATCATCCACCAACTCCTTTCACTCACTAGTCGACACAGTGAGCTCCCTCCCCACCTGTCTCATCAGCAACGCTGGACCAACCTCTCATATCCCAGGTCAAGGTAAAGGTAAGAAAGTAGAATACCATGCTAGTCTTGAGAGATCCAGATGCGGTTGTCCGTAACCGTGGACACGGCTATACGTATAGTTTTCACTCTGCAGAGGTTGCGCTCCCGGAACCATCCGGGCTGCAGCTGGTAGCGAGCCAACTTGAGACACAACCCACAGCAAAGACCCTAAGAAGTAACGGTGCCATACTGTCTCCTTGGGCTCCGGAAACAATCTCAGCTAACAGCTGCCCCAGGGTCGTGAAACCTTCCCACCGGGGCCAGTCGGGGGCTGTTGTAAATCAGGGAGAGTACGCCGCAACGAGTCCCCCTTACACATATCAAATTCGAATCTCCTACAGGTCTGGCACCGCACTTAATAGGCTTGCTGGAACCCTCCCCATTCTGGGTAGATGGTGAGCACTGTAATCCACGTCTAAAAGATGGTCTCGACTCGGTCCTTAATTGTCGGTAAAGCGAGTATCAACATCAAAGCGATCTGCTGCAACGGTCTGCAATCGGCACCCATTACAGGTATGGCCACCCAACTCCTCAAAGGTATCCAAAGTAACCATGTACCCACCACAGGTACTCCGCAGGAACTACCCGAGTGTAATCCCAAGCACCCCAATCAAGAGATTGGGTTGTTATCACTCGCCTCCACCGCCTAGCTGCACTACACCACCCATGCCACCCAACTCACACCAAGAAGATCAATCACAACCATCCCAACACATGCATGCATAGCATTCATATAAAGTGGATAATAGGGTAGCAAGGTAACAGGATAGTTAAAAGGCAGTGCAGGGCATATCATCAACATGCGAGTAAAGTAAAGCACTAGCATACTAGTTGCATGTCTAATAGGTATTTCAGAGAATGGCTGTCACACCCCAAAATTTTCGAATTTTGGGATGTGAATTTTCAGCGTAATTAATACAATATTTTTCTCAATTTTCTAAAATTTTCCAAGCTTTATAAAATTTATAGGGAATTTAACATAGGAAAATACTATTTTCTAAATTAAATTAAAATAATATAGGATTAATATTGAGTGCCTTGCATTCATGCTGGCTGCATTGAGTTTTGTTTGATTGTAGTTCAAATAAGAATTTAAATCTAATTAAATTTGAGTTTGAATAACGTTGTTTTGAGCCCTAGAAAAATTGTTTGGTCCAGAGTTCGATTTCGCACCCTGAACTTTTCCCCGGATCGCTCTTGCTCCCTTTTCTTTCTCTCCCGAGTCAGCTCAGCCCAGCACCCTCTGTTCCTTCAGCCGGCCCAATAGCGCTCGCGCTCAAACCCAACCCAGCAGCAACACCCTGCCCCAGCCCAACCCCACCTCGGCCCACCCCCCTCCGCGCTCTCGCACCGACCCGCCCAGCACCTCAAGCCGGCCCAGCAGCGACTCCTCTCGGCCCAGCCCGAGACCACACGCGCGCGGTCCAACAGGCCAGCCGACGAGTGCCGCCGCAACAGCACGCAGCGCCGCCTCCTCGGCGTGCGCATCCCAGCGCCTTGGCATTGGTGCCGCCTCGCCAGCAGAGCTTCGCCGCACCTCCCTCGGCCGTACTTAAGCAACCGTCCCCGCCGATGCTCAGCACCATCACCGCCGCTCTCTCCCCTTCGCCTCTGCCCACCGCCGCCCTCTGCTTCCCCTGCACACAACGCCGCCGCCGCCATTGCCGGCAAATCGCCGGGCTCACAGCACATTGGCGCAACCCGAGGCTGCCATGAGCGTCTCCTCATCAAGACGAAGCTCTCCCGCTGATCCTCGTCGTTGCCCTGCCGCCGGAGGCCCTCCGCCCACGTGAAGTCGCCGCCGCCGATCTCTGCCCGCGCAATCCGCCGCCGACAAGCCCCTATCTAGCAAACGGCCACCGCGACAAGCTTACCCGCGTCGAGCCGTGCCTCCTCCACCGGCTCTCGTCGCCTCTTCACCGCCAGAGCATCTCGCCCCCGAGAGCACGCCGCCGCCGGCCCCTGTCATCCGCCGTGGGCAAAATCCGGCCATCTCTGTGGTTCCCCACTACCGGTGAGCACTCCCAACGCAATCCCCTCATCCTTCTCTCCCTGTTGCGCACCTTGCCGGACCTCCCCCTCCACCCTAACGCCGGCGAGCAGAGCCGCCAGGAGCCGCCGACGAACTCCCCTGTGTGACCAGAAGTAGGGGAAGGTCGTTTTGCGAAAAGAACCCCGACAAATCTTGTAATCCTTTGTTCAGTTCTTGTGTCTTGCCAATCTTTTAGAAAACCCCCTACAAGTTTTTCTCCTTCGCACATAAACCCAGCCGAGCCTCTTTTTGCAGATCCAACCCCGGCTTTTACCAGATTCGCGAACACTGCTCAGTGTGCCTTGCGAATCTTCTGAGTTAACCCCTGTCGTCTACGGTTATTCATGAATAGGTCCCTGCAAACTTGTTTTAGCCATAGTTTCCGTGTTTTAACTCCGATTTAATCCATTTTCGTTGCGTTAGATTCATGTCAACTTAAACTACACGTTAGCACTGTTATTTAACATGTTTATTTCAGAATTTTATTTAACATTAATTTGATTAAAGGTTATTTGAATATGTTTTTGTAATTAAAATATAATTAAGGTTTAAACTCGGTTTTCATGTTAAATATTAATTTGATTAATGTAATTCAGTCACTTTTATAAATAAAAGTTGACTAGACTATATCTCGATTTTCATAAATAATATTAACATGATTAATGTTTAAGACAACTAGCTTTTCTAATTAAAAGCAACCTAGAGTTTAACTTCGGCGTTTCATAAATGAATGTTAATATGGTTAATATCAACATAAATATTTTCCTATCATAATACTAATTAGTTCAACACGGTTCATAAAGTATTCGATTAGATGCTCTCACATATTTTATTTTAACTTGATATTTTAATTGGAGTAATTTGTACTTGAACATTTACAATTAAAATATAACTAAGTTTTCTTCGTCTTTTCTGAAGGTTAAAATATAATTTTTATTCATCATTTATACATGGTTTTATTTAAATTAAAATAAATGAAGCTCATAGTCTTTCATTAAATATAAATCTTTCGATAGTTGTATCTTTTCAACCGTTGCTCCATTTTCAGCGATCCTTGCGCTCACGAGACCATAGAACCAAGCCCTATCCTTTAGTGCGCTCTTTTAAAGATTTTCCTTTGATTGGTGTATTGTCCTTAGTTGTGTATTGTTTGTTTGCTTGTTTAGCTGCATGTGTTGTGCTCGATGATTGTTGCGAGTAGAGGAAGGCCGTTCGAGAGATTTCAAGATAAAGAGCTGAAGACTATGAGTAAATATATTGGATTTGAGGCAAGTTATAGCACGGACAATCCTTGCTACCTACACACCTTTAATACACTATTTACAGCATTTGCATGTGTCTAAATTGTTTCCCATTAAGGTTGTACCTAGCTTTGTTTATCCTGTACCTTGATTCACCTGGGTTTATGCATATGGGTAGAATTTTGCTATGCGCAACTACCGTCACATTTACTTAATTGTTAATTTTGACTTAATGGTCCACTTCACCTTTAATGTTAAAACTTACTTTTTAGCAACATGGATCAGGGAGCTGGGGCGTGTGCTTTGTGCTTGGCCCTAGTGTCTCCCCCTAAGGACCGGTTCTTAAAGCGGCAACCCAGGAGCCTGTCGCCACCGCTAGAACTGTAATGGCTCTGGTCTTGGTCAAGTAGCTTGTACGGCTCTAGCTTGATAGTGGTTACCGACGGGCCGACAGCGCTATGAGAACCACTCATGAGTGTATGGTTTGATCCACCGAGGGCGGGAGATCCGTCGGCTATGTCCCTGTGAGGCACAGTCCCGTTTTGGGAGTCTCAGTGATTGAGAACTCCGCATGTTGCGCATTGTTGGGTGTGATACCCGCGCGTTGGACGCCATTGACCCCCCTATGGTGTGACTCCGTAGGCGTACGTCATTCTCGGTGCCTTGGGCCATACTACCTGTGTTGTACCATAGCGGCCACCGTATTGTTAGGGTGTCTTGTGAAAAGCCTCGTAGCGTCCCTATGCAGTCACACCTCGGCTCGGAAGTGTGGTTTAAGGGGTTTGGCCACCTCGGCGTGGTTGGGTTTAAAGTTCTTTTGAGCTTTTACGCGACTGGTGGGTAAAGGGCGAAACCTCTGCAGAGTGTACAATCTATCATGATAGCCTTGCTCAGGGTCACGAGCGGCCTGGATCCTTTTTGATTAGAAGATGATGTTTATTTATGTTTAATGTCACTTAGACCTTATTAATTGGGTTCCAAGTGGGATTTCATTCACTTGTAGTAATTTGGATAATGTTAAAACGAACCAACTAAAAGTGCTAATGCAGTTAAGCCGTGTCTAGCCTTTTTGAGCCTTCATACACCCGTGCTATACTTGCTAAGTAAGACATTTACTTACGCTTGCTGCTGTTCAACAAAATCCCGAATGGGTAACAGATGAAGTTTCTTGAGGATCATTCGTACTACTGAGCTGTGGTCAACCAGTCGGTGTCCCTGTGGACTTGAGGCTCTACCTGTTGAGAGAGTTAGACTTCCACTGTGTTTTAGGTAAACTCTGATGTAAAACTATTTTTATTCGATCATATGTACTCTGTTTTACCATATTTGTAAGCTGTATGTGTTCTGTGGACATCCTGGGCACACATACAGTAGCATTCGGGTTTCTGTGTAAATCCGGGTGTGACAATGGCCGGGCGTGAAACTGGAGCAAAGTCCTTTCATTCTTCATGAAGTAGCTTTAGTCGTTGAAGTCATCCAAGTCTTCAACACAATCCTAACAGCAAATTATAATAATAACGATAAGCTAAGGAAATGAACTCCAAAAGAAGAAGCAAAGAAGAATCAAAGAACTCCAAATACTATACTAACGGGTGGATCATGATTTTAGAAAAATAGTGAAACCGGTTTCATATTTTTCTAAGTTAGGACCAATTTATTATAAACTTTTAAATACCAAAAGACGTTTTGGATTTAATTAATTACGGAAAAGAAAACAACAAGGACACATGGCTATAAAAGAGCATGCCACAAGTCGAATCTAGGTTAGCTATATTGACATTGCCAGTGGGCTCTGCGTACGTCAACGATGACCGAAGGACAGTCAACAAGATAGAGAAAGAAGGGTTGGCTCCACATGTTGTCATGTGGACCCCGTAGATCAGTGGGCCCTGGAGGTCATATCAAGTTAGTGGGCCGGTCAGGAAGGGGGCACAAGGTGCTCGATGAAATGCAATGACAACATGACATGGTAGCGAACAACGACAACACGGAGCCGGGTCTTCTTGGTGCGACGCAGCAAGGGCGAGCACGAACGTGCGGGCACGTAGCTGCCCAGGGCCGCGACATTCATGGAGGTGCAGGTTGGCGAAGGGCTAGCACATGCGCGAGCACACGGTGTTCCATGGCCACGACGCGGTCGCTCGGCACGCAAGGCCCCGGCGTTCCAGGCTCGGGGCAACGAGACAACAGCTGGGACGGGCAGCAAGACCAACACAACAAGGCGATGGCGGCGAAGGCAGCGGAACTTTCAAATGAGGGGCACGGCTCGAAGGCCGGCACACAAGCGACGGCGGGCTGCACCGAAGCGGACAGCACACGGGCACAAGCGGCTCGAAGGCCGGACATGGGAGGTTCCATCGGCACATGGCCGGACAGCTAGGGGGCTGGAAAATGACGTGCAGCGGCAGCTCACCTAAGGCCGGCTGGGCATAACGTCGAACAGGTTGGGGGCGACGGTTGGCGAAGGCAGCAGCTCGTGGTTCGGCTTGGGCTTTTCATCAAACAGCTTGGGGGCAAGGCCGGAACAACAGCTGGTGGTTTAGACATAGTGCCGAACAGGTTGCAGACGAGGTTGGTGTGGAGGAGGAGCAACTTGGTGTAGTTGTACTTGTCCTCACGCCCGGCTCCTGCTCGCGGTTCTGCTTGGAGTAGGTGGCGCAACCACTGCTTGCGGTTCGTCTTCGTGCTCCTACTCGTGGTGGTCTTGAGCGGCGCGCCCATCATGATAGAGGCAACTCCTGTGCGTGTCCCTGCATCCTCCTTGGGGGTCTTCCGCTTCCTTTTCTCCCCTGGCTCACCCTTCTCTCAGTGCGGCACCATGGATTTGGGAAGGCAGGGGCTGGACTGCCTGATTCCATAGAAGAGAAGGGAGGTGGGCAGCGGCTGGGGGTGATCTGGCGTTTGGATTGGTGAGCAGCTGCTAGGAATTTGTAGAGCGGAGGGGGAGCTCGATCAGCACCTGGCGATTCGGTGGAAGCTGCTGCTGGTTTGGCTTGCGATTGGGTGAGAGAGATCAGGGAGATAAGCTGCTGTTCGGATCGGTGGAGAGGAAGCAGAGAGATGGAGAGGTGTTGGTTGCTTGTCCGAATTGGAGAGCACCAGAAGACAACCTTATGATTATGAGCAAAGCACATCAAGCATGAAAATTGTTTGAAATCCACATTTTTAACATTCCAAAAAAATCTGGGGTGCTACAGTCCTCCCCCCTCACAAGAATCCCGTCCTCGAGATTAAAGCTGCACTGGGGTCTGACGATGATACTTCACTTCTTTAGCTTGTGCACATACTCTTATATTCCAATGTCAATGCGATTGCTCTTCCAAAGGTTGTTGATGTCCATCGGCTTTTCAACCTCAACTATGCTTAACCAATTATATGCTTCCACATGATAGTGCCAAGCGTGTCCTGATAGTTCCTACTTCTTGGCATTTGGCTTCGTGTTCGTTAACATATTCCAATACCCACATTGTATCTTGTTCCAAAATCTTGAGCTTTAGCATCATCGGTGATGAAGTCCTTATGAATCACTGGAGTTCAGGATGGTTCACTCGCTTCAGCATTCACACATGTTCTTCAAAACCAAGTGGAGGTCTCATCTAGGTTTGAAAGGCACTGAAACTATCTAAAGGAGTTGCATGTCACAAAAACAACACTAAGAGCTACACTCAAGACGAACAATGAAAAGAATGAGAACAACCACAAGAAGCAATCTCTCAAACATGCATTACAATCTGGACACGGGTGCTATCTGAAGGCAACTCACAAAACCTGGAGATAAAGCACGTCTACTCCAATGAATACATCATTGGCATACCAAGGCCTTCGGCCGAACCGCCCCCAAGCCAGCAACTGACCCCAGGGATGCATCAGGCCCGTGGGATGGAGGCGGTGCAGGATGGACGGTTCGGCCAAACCAGTCGGTTCACCCGAACCGCCTCCTTCGGTCGAAGCGGCCGGCAACCGTCTCTGCCCCTCCCTTGGCCGTTACTTCATCCAACTGTCATTAGGAGCTATAAATAGAGGAGTATCACTCACTTGTAAACACACACCAAGCCAAGGAGCTCTCTCATTCCACTTGTTCTAGTAGAGTTAGGATAGTTTAGTTGGGAGTTAGAGTTGAGTCGAGCTATGCCTCCGAGGTTCCGGATTCGTCTTCAGAAGCTCTGGTATAAGCTCTTGTATCTTTTACTTTTCCATTTGTAAGACTTTGAGTATCAATATAGTTATCTTTATCACTTGCCTTTGTCATTTATAGCTTGCTTCTACTTTACTCTAGTTGCATCTATATCTTGTTTAGACTATAGTCGGTTCTAGTTCTAGTGCTTCTATTTCTTGTTTAAGTCTTTGTCTTGGCTGGTTCTTCTATCTTGCTTAATACTGGAGGTGAATTGTCACCAAGAGTATTGACAAGGTTGCCTTCTCTTGCTAGCAGAGTGAGTAGTTGTTGACTAGTGTAGGAGTGGTTCCTAGACTAGCCATAGCCTTACGATACCTCGGGATCCTCCCAGGTGAAGTGCTACAGCGGTGATTCTGTGCGCTTGCAGAATATTTATATATTTTACTAAGCCATAAGGAAAACCACTGAAACACTCCTTACCCAGTACCAGGATTCTCAATTCTAATATTGGATCGTAAGAAGTGCCAACAATCGTTTCTGGCGCCATTGCCGGGGAAGCATTTGGCTAGATTGCTTTTGAACTTTATCTTGAGCTATCTTAGTTGAGTACCGCTACTCAAGCGGGTTTATCCTTGCTCTGTTCGTTTGTCTTTGTGGAACAGAGCAGTGCATGACTGGTTTCCAGCTACCATCAAACTTCCAAGAAAATCTGGAGTCACTTGTGAGGAAAGTACGACCCCGTGTTGTACCTCCTCAGAAGCAACTCCTAGCGAAGAGACTGATCCGCCAGCTGCAAATACATAGTCGTAGGGGACAAGGAAGAATGATTGAGATTATCGTATACTACCTTGGGCATGACGCTGACACTTGCTCCAAGGTCGCATAGAGCTCGGAGATGGTAGCTTCGAGCTGAAGCCAGCCCTCATCAACATGGTGCAGGCTAGCCCGTTCTGCGGCAAGCCACACGAAGACGCCAATGCTCATCTTCAGCATTTCCTAGAGATTTGCAACACATTCACCATACGCGGAGTTAGTATCGATGTTATTCGCCATCGTTTATTTTCATTCTCATTACTAGGCAAGGCAAAACAATGGTTTTATGCTAACCGCGAAGCTATAGACACTTGTGACAAAGGCACTAGAGCTTTCTTGCTAAAATTCTTTCCGGTTGGGAAAACCAACGCCCTCTGGAACAAAATAGCTAGTTTCCAGCAGTTAAAAGATGAAACAGTCCCGGAGGCATGGGATTGCCTCTATGACTATATTTCTGCTTGTCCTCACCATGGTATGCAGAGTTGTTTCATAATCCAAACTTTGTATCACGGGCTGAGAAATTCTGCCCGTGAATACCTGGATGCTACTGCTGGAGGCTCGTTCTTCTCTCTTGAGGAGAGTCGTGCGAAGGCCCTCATAGAGAAGATGGTCGAGAACCAAGGTTGGTCCGACGACCGGACTCAACCGAAGACCTGAGGAGTTCACCAAGTTGAAGCTCTGGACATGCTCGCTGACAAGATATGCAACTTCCTTAGGAAAGAACATCTGTTACCCATCCGGGTTTTTGTTGAATGGCAAGTGTAAGTAAATGTCTTACTTAGCAAGTACAACACGGGTAATGAAGGCTTAAAAGAAAGGCTTGACACGGCTGTACTGCATTAGCAATTTTAGTTGATTCATTTTACCATAAACCAAGTTACTACAATTAAGTGAATCCCAGTTGCAAACCCAATTAATAAAGTAGAAGTGAACATTAAACAGTAATAAGAATCAACTTCTAATAAAAAAGGATTCAGGCCACTCGTGACCCTGAGCAAGGCTATCATGATAGATTGTACACTCTGCAGAGGTTTCACCCTTTACCCACCGGTCGCGTAAAAGCTCATGGAGCTTTGCACCCAACCACGCACATCAACACTTCCGAGGTGTGACTGCATAGGGACGCTACTAGGATTTTCACAAGACACCCTAACAAGACAGTGGCCACTATGGTACTACACAGGCAGCATGGCCCAAGCACCGAGATTGACTGACGCTCAGAGTCGCAACAATGAGGGGGTCAATGGCGTCCAGAGCGCGGGGCTACGCGAGCCGAACAGGTGCAACGTGTGGAGCTCTCTCCCCCTGAGGCTCCCAACATGGGACTGTGTCTAACGAGACATAGCCAATGGGGCTACCATCCTCGGTGGATCAAGACATACTCTCACGAGCGATTCCCAAAGCGCCTTTCGGTAACCACTGGCAAGCTAGAGACGTACAAGTTACTAATCCAAGACCAGAGCCATTATAGTTCCAGCGGTGGCGACAGGCTCCTGGGTTGCCACTTTAAGAACCAGTCCTTACGGAGAGACACTAGAGCCAAGCACGAAGCGTACGCCCTAGTTCCCTGATCCATGTTGCTAAAAAGCAATTTTAACATTAACATTGAAATGAACCATTATATCAAGATTAACAGTTAAGCAATGGTGACAGTAGCTGCGCCTAGCAAAGTTCTACCCATATGAAATAACACAAGGTAATCAAGGTATAGGATAAACAGACTAGGTACAACCTTAGTGTACATCAAATTAGACACATGCATATGAAATAAGTGATTAAATGCGGGTGTGTAGGTAGCAAGGATTGTCCATGTTATACTTGCCTTTATCCAACAGAGATACCGATATTCAGAGTCTTCAACTCTAACTCTTTTAATTCTTTAGATCACTCAAACTGTGCTCCTCCTTCTTGAAATCTCTTGATGACGTTTCTCTACTCACGGCAATTACGGAGCACAACAAGCAGTTAGATGTCCGAGCAAAGAGCTAATCTTGGGGGAGCTTGTTGGCGGTCGTTACAGCCCAAATCCGACCACCAATACTCGGGAATAAATGAGGTCATATGCAACATTCCATGTACTTAGGTTTTATTTCTAATAAAATTCCATGAGTTTTGGTGAGTGACACTTGTGCAGGTACAACTACAACAAATACGTGCTATTGGGGCCAAAAATGACCGAATCGGCCGAACGACACGTTCGGCCGGTTACCCCCCTCGGCTGTACGAGCCACCGGAGGCCGTCCACATCAATGATGACCAAGCGACAACAAGTATATGACATGTGGACGAAGCCAACTCATCCGGAGCACCGCAACGTCAACTTGGGCCCACACAACACGAACCCCGTCAAGGAAAGGCGGCCCAGGACAACCAGGACGCAGAGGTGGTGCAGGGGAGGCCCGGCCACGGGCTAGGCCCGTTCGGCCGAACAGGTCGGTTCGGCCGAACCGACCCCCCTGCCCAAACCGCCTCCAGGGGCTCATCCACGCTACCCAGAGCAAAGGCGGCGTATCCAAGGGTTCGGCTGAACCCCCTGGTTCGGCCGAACCGACCTCTGGTGCCCAAACCGCCAGGGAGCACCCCCTGGTCCCTTGGCGGTTACTCCACCCTCAACCGTCATTAGTACCTATAAATAGAGGGTCACTTCACTTGTATCACACACACCAGGACAAGGAGCTCTCATTCCACTTGTTCTAGTAGAGTTAGGATAGTTTAGTTGGGAGTTAGAGTTGAGTCGAGCTTTGCCTCGGAGGTTCCGGAGTCGTCTTCAGAAGCTCTGGTAATAGCTCTTGTATCTTTTACTTTTCCTTTTGTAAGACTTTCAGTTATCAATGTAGTTATCTTTATCTTATTGCCTTTGTCATTTATATCTTGCTTCTACTTTATTCTAGTTGCAAATATATCTTGTTTAGATTATAGTCAGTTATAGTTCTGGTGCTTGTAGTCTTGTTTAAGTCTTTGTCTTGGCTGGTTCTTCGATCTTGCTTGATACTGGAGGTGAACTGTCACCAAGAGTATTGACAAGGTTGCTTGCTCTTGCTAGCAGAGTAAGTAGTCGTTGCCTAGTGTAGGAGTGGTTCCTAGACTAGTCGGTGGCCTTAGTTTATTCCCGTCGCAACGGAGGTGGTAGCCGGGAGGTGGTGACAGCCCTTTCGGTCTTCGTAGCCCATCACGTTAGTTCCGGTCCGTAGGATTCCCCAGTTGGGAAATAGTGGCACCCCTTCTCATCCCTTTCTGTGTGTTCACCGGTTCCCTATCCCGAAGCTAAGACAATAGAGTTATCCCGGATCTCCTAGTGCTGGCTCTGTAGCCACTGTATCTCCTTTGTCCCGAAGCTAAGACAAGAGAGTTAACCCAGACCTTCTAGTGCTGGCTCTATTGCCGTTGTATCTCTAAGCTAGAGTGACATGGTTAGATAAAGTATCCAGGAGTCCTCTATCTCTTCTCGTTGTCCTCCCAGCTATCTATCTCTTCTCTCCCTTACTTGAGTATCCCTTGACCTGTGTGTCCGGTATATCCACTCTTATCCAATACCGTTATCCCCTGTCTTGTCTAGTCATGTGCTCTTCTCTGATAGTCTCGAATATCTGTTCACTAGTAGACTTGCCAAAGCTTCCCTGCGGAAATATAAATTACAATACCTCGGGATACTCCCAGGTGAAGTGCTACAACGGTGATTCTGTGCGCTTGCAAAATATTTCTATATTTTACTAAGCCATAAGGAAAACCACTGAAACACTCCTTACCCCAGTACCAGGATTCTCAATTCTGATATTTGATTGTAAGAAGTGCCAACACTAGACAAGCAAACAAACAATAAACAACTAAGAACAATACACCAATCAAACAAAGGGCTTTAAAAGAGCGCGCTAGAGGATAGGGCTTGGTTCTATGGTCACGGGCACAAGAATCGCTGAAAACGGAGCTACGGTTGAAAAGATACAAGTATCGGGAGATTTGTATTTAATGAAAGACTATAAGCTTCATTTATTATAATCTAAGTAAAATCATGTATAAATAATGAATACAAATTATATTTTAACTTTTAGAAAAGACGAAGTAAACTTAGTCATATTTTAGTTTTAAATATTCAAGTATAATTTAATCAAATTAAAGTATTAGCTTGAAATGAAGCATGTGAGAGCATCTAACCGAATATCATTATGAACCATGTTGAACTAATCAATATTATATTTGAAACAAATTTATGTTATATTAAACAACATTAATATTTATTTATGAAAAATCGAAGTTTAACTCTAATGATCTTTTAATTAGAAAGCTGGTTTAATTGCTGTTAAGCAATTTAATATTAGATTAGAAAAACCAAGATATAACACAATTATATTATATTCAAAAATAAATTGAATAATTTATTAATCAATTTAACGTTTAATATGAAAAAGCCGAGTATAAACTTTAATTGGATTTTAATTCGAAGACACATTTAAATAATCTTTAGTCAAATTAATATTAAATAAAATTTAGAAATAGTTTAGATGTCAAATAGCAGTGCTAACGAGTAGTTTAAGTTTATATGAATCTAACGCAACAAGAACTGGTTGAAACAGAGTTAAAACGAGAGATCTAAGGCTAACACAAAGCTGCAGGGACTGATTTGTAATTAACCGTAGCCGGCAGGGGTTAGCTCGCAAGACTGCAATGACTCAGGGGAATAGCCGCTGTGAATAGAAGGTTCCTCGGGGTTAGATCTGCAAAGAGGGGGTCGGGCTGGGTTTATGTGCAGGAGGGGAGTTCTTCCAGGGGGTTTACTGCAAAAGGCTCCATGAGCTTCTCTCCCGCCGTCGGCGGCTCTGGGCGACGAGCTCGCCGGTGATTTGGTGTGCCAGGGTAAGGGGGTGCTAGCGCAGGAGGTGGGGGAGGTTGAGGGGATCCCGGGGGTGTGCTTACCGGCAGTGGAGGCTTCAGGAAGCGGCATGATTTCGGCTTGCGGCGGAGGCTATGGCCGGCGGCGAGCGGCTCACGTGGACGGCGAACCCCGGCAGTGGAACGGCGACGAGATCCTGTGGCGGAGGTGCAGCTTGGTGCGGGGAAGCATGTGGTGGCGTCGGTTTGCTCGGATCGGCAATGGAGAAGGTGAATCGGCGACCAACAGACCGGCGGCGGCGCTCCCGTGGATGCCCGGCTTCTCTTCAGATGACGGTGCCGGCGCTGTGGTCAGAGGGGATGGCAGTGAGGTAGCGTAACAGGGAGATAGGAGCGAGGGGATCTCAGGAAGATGCTCACCGGCGGTCGGGGAGGGCTAGCAACGCTGGCGCTCGGGGACGGCCGGCGGCGGCTCGGCCTCCGCGTGGGCGAGGAGCTCTGGCACCGGGACGGCGACTTGAAGCGGCGGAGAAGCTTCAGTGCGACGAGCAGATCGTTGTGGTGGTCACGGATTCGTCCGGGGGCATGCAGGGCAACGAACCGCCGGCAATGGCGTCGGCTGCGATTGGTTCCCGGCGGCGGCGGCGCTGAAGTGCAGGGAGGAGAGGTGAGGGGATTGCACGGCTCAAGTTTCGGGGTGCTCTAGTTTTATAGGGGCACGAGGCGCATCCCTAGGGCTCGCTCGCTGTAACACCCAAAAATGCTCAATTTAAAATTTTTGGCATTTAATTAA